>WNWK01003284.1:0-120000 GCA_009830355.1 Cherax destructor
GTTAACGTATCTAAAATATATTTGTTGGTTACTAAAGCGCTTGTTGTAATAAGGTAGGTAGGTAAAGTTCTTTATAAAATTTAAACATTAACATAAATGAAAAATATATCTTTAAACGATAAGAAATTTTAGAAGGACTTAATTTTAGATGAGTTCTTGCACTGACCAGTTTTACCTAATCGGCACGACATATATATATATATATATATATATATATATATATATATATATATATATATATATATATATATATATATGTCGTGCCGATTAGGTAAAACTGGTCAATTAGCAAGAACTCATCTAAAATTAAGTCCTTTCTAAAATTTTTCTTATACGTTTAAAGCTATATTTTTTTCATTTATGTTAATGTAAGATTTTATAATTTTGTACCAAGAGATACTTTGAAAACCTACCTAACCTTATTACAACAAGCACAATTTAATTTAGCCTAACCCAACTAAATATATTTTAGATACGTTAACATTAATTTAAATAAACAAACACAATGAAATATATTTTTTCGTTATGTTCAGAATGATTTTGGCCAAATTATTGCATACACAAATTTTCACTTGTCTTATATAGCAAGAAGAGCTTTGCTATTTAAGCCAAATCTAAGTTTTACCTAATCGGCACGACATATATATATATATGTCGTTCAGATTAGGTAAAACTGGTCAATTAGCAAGAACTCATCTAAAATTAAGTCCTTTCTAAAATTTTCTCTATACGTTTAAAGATATATTTTTTCATTTATGTTAATGTAAGAATTTATAATTTTGTACCAAGAGAACTTTGAAAACCTACCTAACCTTATTATAACAAGCGCAATTTAATTTAGCCTAACCCAACTAAATATATTTTAGATACATTAACATTAATTTAATAATAAACAAACACAATGAAATATATTTTTTAGTTATGTTCAGAATGATTTTGGCGAATATTACATACACAAATTTTCACTTGTCTTATATGGCAGGTGAGCGTTGCTATTTGCCAAAATCGCAAGTTTACCTAATCGGCACGATATATATATATGTCGTGCCGATTAGGTAAAACTTAGGATTTTGGCTTAAATAGCAACGCTCATCTTGCCATATAAGACAAGTGAAAATTTGTGTATGCAATAATTTCGCCAAAATCATTCTGAACATAACGAAAAAAATATATTTCATTGTGTTTGTTTATTATTAAATTAATGTTAACGTATCTAAAATATATTTAGTTGGGTTAGGCTAAATTAAATTGCGCTTGTTGTAATAAGGTTAGGTAGGTTTTCAAAGTCCACGAAAAAGTACTTTATTGTGAATGATGAACTTCCCATGACTGTGAACTGTCAAGAGTCAACTGGGATATCTGTGGCGTGTTCGATGTGTTTAATTCACGCAAATTGCATTCATTTGATGGAACGTCTCTTGTGAACACACAGCTCATGATAGAACGCTCCTAACATTATCAAGAACCACTCCTAACATTATCAAGTACCACACCTAACATTATCAAGCACCACTCCTAACATTATCAAGAACCACTCCTAACATTATCAAGTACCACTCCTAACATTATCATATATATATATATATATATATATATATATATATATATATATATATATATATATATATATATATATATATATATATATATATATATATATATATTTATATATATATATATATATATATATATATATATATGTCGTGCCGATTAGGTAAAACTGGTCAATTAGCAAGAACTCATCTAAAATTAAGTCCTTTCTAAAATTTTTCTTATACGTTTAAAGATATATTTTTTCATTTATGTTAATGTAAGAATTTATAATTTTGTACCAAGAGAAACTTTGAAAACCTACCTAACCTTATTACAAAAGCGCAATTTAATTTAGCCTTACCCAACTAAATATATTTTAGATACGTTAACATTAATTTAATAATAACAAACACAATTAAATATATATTTTTCGTTATGTTCAGAATGATTTTGGCGAAATTATTGCATACACAAATTTTCACTTGTCTTATATGGCAGGTGAGCGCTGCTATTTAAGCCAAAATCGCAAGTTTTACCTAATCGGCACGACATATATATATATATATATATATATATATATATATATATATATATATATATATATATATATATATATATATATAATAGGATGGGGTCCCCCTCTAGTGCAAATTGTGGGACCCATAGCCTCGGAGAAGTGGATAAAAGGCTTCAAGGAAGAATATTTGGATTTCTTTCTGAAGCCATTTGAATATTCCACTTCTCCTACCACCCCATCCTATATACACACATACATGCATATAAATGCTTTATTAATATATATATATATATATATATATATATATATATATATATATATATATATATATATATATATATATATATATATATATATATATATATATATATCGTCGATTAGGTAAAACTAGTCAATTAGCAAGAACTCCTTTAAAATTAAGTCCTTTCTAAAAATTCTCTTATACGTTTAAAGATAATTTTTTTCATTTATGTTAATGCAAGTTTTACCTAATCGGCACGACATATATATATATATATATATATATATATATATATATATATATATATATATATATATATATATATATATATATATATATATATATATATATATATATATATATATATATATATATATAAATATATAAATATATATATATATATATATATATATATATATATATATATAAATAGGATGGGGTCCCCCTCTAGTGCAAATTGTGGGACCCATAGCCTCGGAGAAGTGGATAAAAAGGCTTCAAGGAAGAATATTTGGATTTCTTTCTGAAATATATATATATATATATATATATATATATATATATATATATATATATCGTGCCGATTAGGTAAAACTAGTCAATTAGCAAGAACTCCTATAAAATTAAGTCCTTTCTAAAACTTCTCTTATACGTTTAAAGATAATTTTTCATTTATGTTAATGTAAAATTTATAATCCTTTGTACCAAGAGAAACTTTGAAAACCTACCTAACCTTATTATAACAAGTGCAATTTAATTTAGCCTAACCCAACTAAATATATTTTAGATACGTTAACATTAATTTAATAATAAACAAACACAATGACATATATTTTTTCGTTAAGTTCAGTATGATTTTTGCGAAATTATTGCATACACAAATTTCTCGCTTGTCTTATATGCCAGAAAGAGCGTTGCTATTTGCCAAAATAGCAAATTTTACCTAATCGGCACGACATATATATATATATATATATATATATATATATATATATATATATATATATATATGTCGTGCCGATTAGGTAAACTGGTCAATAGCAAGAACTCATCTAAAATTAAGTCCTTTCTAAAATTTTCTCTTATACGTTTAAAGATATATTTTTCATTTATGATAATGTAAGAATTTATAATTTTGTCCCAAGAGAACTTTGAAAACCTACCTACCTTATTCAACAAGCCCAATTTAATTTAGCCTAACTCAACTATATATTTTAGATACGTTAACATTTATTTAATAATAAAAAACACAATGAAATATATTTTTTGATATATCAGAATGTTTGGCGAAATTATTGCATACAAATTTTCACTTGTCATATATGGCAGTGAGCGTTGCTATTTAAGTTAAAATCGAAGTTTTACCTAATCGGCACGACATATATATATATATATATATATATATATATATAAATATATATATATATATATATATATATATATATATATATATATATATATATATATATATATATATATATATATATATATATATATATATGTCGTGCCGATTAGGTAAAACTTGCGATTTTGGCTTAAATAGCAACGCTCACCTTGCCATATAAGACAAGTGAAAATTTGTGTATGCAATAATTTCGCCAAAATCATTCTGAATATAAAGAAAAATATATTTCATTGCGTTTGTTTATTATTAAATTATTGTTAACGTATCTAAAATATATTTAGTTGGGTTAGGCTAAAATAAATTGCGCTTGTTGTAATAAGGTTAGGTAGGTTTTCAAAGTTTCTCTTGGTACAAAATTATAAATTCTTACATTAACATAAATGAAAAAATATATCTTTAAACGTATAAGAGAAAATTTTAGAAAGGACTTAATTTTAGATGAGTTCTGCTAATTGACTAGTTTTACTTAATCGGCACGACATATATATATATATATATATATATATATATATATATATATATATATATATATATATATATATATATATATAGTCGTGCTGATTAGGTAAACTGTCAATTAGCAAGAACTCATCTAAAATTGTCCTTTCTAAAATTTTTCTTATACGTTTAAAGATAGATTTTTCATTTATGTTAATGTAAGAATTTATAATTTTGTACAAAGAAACTTGAAAACCTACCTACCTTTTACAATCAAGCGCAATTTAATTTGCCTAACCCAACTAAATATATTTAGATACGTTAACATTAATTTAATAATAAACAAACACATGAAATATATTTTTCGTTATGTCAGAATGATTTGACGAAATTATTGCAACACAAATTTTCACTTGTCTTATATGGCAGAAGGCGTTATATTGCAAAATCGTAAGTTTTTTACCGACGACAATATATATATATATGTCGTGCCGATTAGGTAAAACTTGCGATTTTGGCTTAAATAGCAACGCCACCTTGCCATATAAGACAAGTGAAAATTTGTGTGCAATAATTTCGCCAAAATCATTCTGAACATAACGAAAAAATATATTTCACTGTTTTGTTTATTATTAAATTATTGTAAACGTATCTAAAATATTTTTAGTTGGGTTAGCTAAATTAAATTGCGCTTGTTGTAATAAGGTTAGGTAGGTTTTCAAAGTTTCTCTTGGTACAAAATTATAAATTCTTACATTAACATAAATGAAAAAAATATATCTTTAAACGTATAAGAGAAAATTTTAGAAAGGACTTAATTTTGATGAGTTCTTGCTAATTGACCAGTTTTACCTAATCGGCAGACATATATATATATATATATATATATATATATATATATATATATATATATATATATATATGTCATCCGAATAGGCAGAACTTGCGATTTTGGCTTAAATAGCAACGCTCATCTTGCCATATAAGACAAGCGAAAATTTGTGTATGCAATAATTTCGCGAAAATCATTCTGAACCTAACGAAAAATATATTTCAATGTGTTTGTTTATTATTAAATTATTGTTAACGTATCTAAAATATATTTAGTTGGGTTAGGCTAAATTAAATTGCGCTTGTTGTAATAAGGTTAGGTAGGTTTTCAAAGTTTTTCTTGGTACAAAATTATAAATTTTTACATTAACATAAATGAAAAAATATATCTTTAAACGTATAAGATAAATTTTTAGAAAGGACTTAATTTAAATGAGTTCTTGCTAATTGACCAGTTTTACCTAATCGGCACGACATATTATATATATATATATATATATATATATATATATATATATATATATATATATATATATATATATATATATATATATATATATATATATATATATATATATATATATGGTATGGCAATGGGAAATCCTCTTTCACCCGTTCTTAGTAATTTATACAAGGATTTTTTTTAAACAAGATTGCTTAACACAATCTTTCCTAATAAAGCTAAGTGGTATAGATATGTTGATGATATTTTGTGCCTTATGCCTTAGAATGTAGACATAAACCATTTCCTTGTTAAATTAAATAGCTTAGCTCATTCTTTAAATTTTACTGTTGAGTTCGAAGTAAATAACTCATTGCTTTTCCTAGATGTTTTAATTATTAAGGGTAACAATGATTTTAAATTTTAAATTTAAAATCAATAAGGTAACAGTAAACAGGTGATATCACAATATGCAAAACAACCACTCTGAAAAAATAGCAAAATTCCAAGCGCTTTCGTGACTTCTCATTATCATTGAACTATAAAACACAAAACATCAACAAGAAGGCATATAAAGGGGCAAGACTACACCTCACAGTCACGTCACTACAACAAGACTACACCTCACAGTCGTGTGACAGCACCCGACTCTGTGAAGCGCACCTGATACTCTACCCAAGCATTAAGATTTTTTACTTGTCTAATGTATCATTAAATTCTTCCCAAATTTTATTAATTATAAAAGAATCCAATTTATATAAACCAAAAGAAATATTCATATTATTTTCAAAACTGCTTTTTATGAAACAGGATTCTATTATATTCCTGTCGACCATGGACTAGCTTGATACAACTTTCTCAGCCTTTTGGAAATCAATAGGATGGTTAAAATCTCTCACATGAATAAACAGAGCATTAGAATCTTGTCCAGTTCTGATGCTATATTTATGTTGTTTTAATCTTAGTTCAAGATTTTTACCAGTTTGACCGTTATAAACTTTATCACATATTTTACAAGGAATCCTATAGACACATCCGTCAGCATTTTGTGGGGATTTTTTTATCAAAAGTATTTTTTACTATATCAATATTTTTAAAAACAACTTTGAAATTAAAAGTCTTAAGAAGGCAAGGCATATCAACCAAGTTTTCATGGTAAAGAAGAACCAACATATTTTTAGTTGAATAAGGTTGGTTGCCCCTTTTTGGGTTGTAAAAAGTATTTCTAGCTATTTTAAAGGATTTATCAATTACGTTCCTTGGGTATTTTAGATCATTAGCTATTTCATAAATTTTGAAGATTTCTTCATCTATGAACTCTGGACTACAAATACGTAAAGCTCTCAAAAACATTGATGAGAAAAACGACAGTTTAACTATCTTGATATGAAGAATAGTGTACATAGGAACAGTTATTTGTAGGTTTTCTGTAAATTTAAAATTTAAAATCATTGTTACTCTTAATAATTAAAACATCTAGGAAAGGCAATGAGTTAATTACTTCGAACACAACAGTAAAATTTATAGAATGAGTTAAGTTATTTAATTTAACAAGGAAATTTGTTTGTCTACATTCTTAGGCACAAAATATCATCAACATATCTATACCACTTAGCTTTATTAGGAAGGATTGCGTTAAGCAATCTTGTTTAAAAAAATTCCATGCATAAATTACTAAGAACGGGTGAAAGAGGAATTCCCATTGCCATACCAAACTTCTGAGTGTAAAACTCAGTATTTTATATGTCTATCATATCCCACCCACCCAATCTCTCCTGTCCTCCAGTGTCATGTCGATTTCCCTTAACCTCTCCTCGTAGGAGGTTGCCTCTCAACTCCAGGACTAGTCTTGTTGCAAACCTTTGCACTTTCTCTAATTCCCAAACTGGTTCTACCTACTCCAATACGAGCCTGATGTACGCGGTGTACAGAGTTCTCAACAATTCCTTACTGGGATGTCGAAATGCTATTCTTAGTTTTTCTATGCACCCATATGCTACAGCAGTTATTTGGTTGATGTGCACCTCAGGAGATGTGCTCGGTATTATACTCACCCCTAGATCGCTTTCCTTGATTGAGGTTTGTAGTATTTTGCCCCCCTCGGCTGTACTCTATCTGTAGTCTTCTTTGCCATTCTCCAAAATTCATGACTTTGCATTTGGTGGGGTTGAACTTCAGGAGCCAGTTTCTGGACCAGGCCTGCAAAATGTCCAGATCCCTTTGTTGTCCTGTCTGTCCTCCTCCGATTGAATTCTCCTCATTAACTTCACATAGTCTGCAAATAGGGACACTTCTGAATCTGTTCCTTTTGTCATACCTTTCACATATACCAGAAATTGAACCGGTCCTAGGACTGACCCCTGTGTAACCCTGCTCGTCACAGGCGCTCACTCTGACACCTCTTTATGTACAATGACTCGCTGATGCGTTCCCGTCAGTTATTCTCTGATCCATTGCAGTTCCTTCCCTGTTATACCTGCCCGGTCCTCCAGCTTGTGCACTAATCTCTTGTGCGAAACTGTGTCAAAAGCCTTCTTACAGTCCAAGAAAATACAATATACCCACCCCTCTCTTTCTTGTCTTACTGCTGTCACCTTGTCATAGAACACCAGTAGGTTTGAGACACAGGATTTCCCATCCCTTAATCCGTAATGGTTGTCGTTGATGAGCTCATTCCATTTTCGGTGATCCACCACTCTTCTCCTTATAAACTTCTCCATGACTTTGCATACATGTCAGTGACACTGGTCTGTAGTTTCGTGCTGCTTGTGTGACTCCTTTTTTAAAAATTTGGAGTACATCTGCTGTCTTTCATACGTCAGGTAGGCGTCCTGTTTCGATAGATGTGTTGAAGATTGTTGTTAGTGGTACACAGGACGCCTATGCTCCCTCTCTCAAGATCCCACAGAGAGATGTTGTCCAGTCCCATCACCTTTGAGGTATCTAGTTCACTTAGCAGCCTCTTCACCTCCTCCTCAATTGTATGTATCTTGTCCAGCACTTGATGGTGTACCCAACAACTCCGTCTTTCTGGAGTCCTTTCTGTCTCCTCTGTGAATACTTCTTTTAACGTCACGTTGAGCTCCTCATATACTTCTCAGTCATTTCTTGTGATCTTCCCTCCTTCCTTCCTTCTTTCTTCAGCCTGATTGCCTGGTGTTTTCCTCCTGATATGACTGTACAAAAGCTTCTGATCGGACTTGGCTTTCGCTGCTATGTCATTTTCGTATAGTCATTGACCCTCCCTCCTTACCTGAGCATATTCATTTATGGCCCTTCGACTACACTCCTTATTCTCCTGTTAGTTAGTTACTAGTCGTTACTTGTCGATAGACGTTTGGCATGCTGCATAGAGGAGTTGTGTGTTTAATGTGTGTGAGTACTTACCCATTTGTGGTTGCAGGGTCGATTCATAGCTCTTGGCTTGTGTGTGTGTTTTCGAAGTCTTCCTGGTAGAGGGGTAGGGAGGGTCAGCAGAAAAGTTTACAATAACAGCCATCATGATGTTCTTTACAACAGTAGTGTCGTCCATTCTATAAGGTTAGTTAAATGTTAGACTAACATAAAAGTAATATAGAGGGTCCCGCCATAACTTCAAGGTCAAACAATAACCTTTGGGGTCATTTATGATTAATGTATACAAAATAACCAAAGATACACTATAACTTCAGGGACATATAGAACATAAGAATGGAGGAACACTGCAGAAGGTCTACTGTCCCATACAAGGCAGGTCTTTATCAAAACCACACATTCCCAAAGCTACCCAAGAATTTACTCCCGTACCCACACCAATCAAACCCAGCCCATCCCACTCATATATTTGTCCAATCTCTTCTTAAAGATACCCAGGGTCCTAGCCTCGATCACCCATAATAGACACAAATTAACTGAAGGAACACACACATTAACTGTTGGAACCCACACACGTGTGTGTGTATGTGTGTGTGTATGTGTACCCCAGACATACCAACTCAGCCCCACATCCCAGGGTTTTTCAGCGTACTTACAGCATGCCGACGATACTAAAAGGGGCACGGCAATTTTTGTAAGGAATTCAGTCCCCCACCATCGTCACTGACCCTGTCGAGCTGAGGTACAAGCCGTTGTCTTGCAACTGCTAGATGCTCTCGTAACTGTTTACAATAGCTACAAGAGCCCAGAATTTCAGAGGTGCTAATTTTATATTTACATTCTCAGGGGACACAGTGATTTAGAATGAAATGATAATATGATTGATACGCAACGAAAGTCAATGAAAATGGTTTATCTTTCAGTCTCGTCAAATATCGTATGTAGCAATATTTTTTTAACACTGGCCATATCGCACCGAGGTAGGGTCACCTGAAAAAGAAACACTTTCACCATCATTCACTCCACTGATTAGCCTGAAGTGTGCCGATATTACAATTCAATAATAATTATTCGTAATAAAAAACAAATCAATTACCTGTTGCTGCTCCTTGGAGAGGTTGTGAGTCCTGACTGGGGCGTGAGGGAGACTCGGGTCCCTGGACTGGGGTGGAGGAAGAGGGTTGACTGGTAGGCCACTGCACAAGTCCACCAAGGTCAACACAGGTCGTGCGGTGCTGACCTTGACCGCTGGCAACGAGCTGGTGGTCAAAGTCAAAGTGGCCATTCTTCAAGGTTGGTTGGGGTATGAACCTAGCTGGACTTTAGGCCTGGCTGGTTTGTAGGTCTGGCTGGTCTGTAAGCCTGGTTGGACTGTAGACCTGACTGGTCTGAAAGCCTGGCTGGATTAAAGACCTGACTGGTCTGAAGGCCTGCCTGTACTGTTGACCTAGCTGACTGTAGGCCTAGCTGGGCTGAAGGCTTGACTGGAATGTAGATCTGGCTTATATGTAGTCCCGGTTGGAATGTAGTCCCGGTTGGAATGTAGTCCCGGTTGGAATGTAGTCCCGGCGGGGCTGTTGCCCTGGGTGACTAAGCTTGATGAGTAGATCTTCGTTGTCCTCCCTGACGAAACATTGCTCAACACTACGCAGTTATCGCAGGAGACTAATAACACAATTTTTATTCCTTAAGTTTAAAAAAATATAAACACCAGTACTGAACCTTGATCGAAATTTTACACGTTAATATCGCAATACAGTAAATGGTTCTGCCCACGTAGGTGTTGTGGCTACTGACGGCCAAGGGAGTGTGGTGGTTTCTCCCACCCTGCTGGTCAACAACACAAAGCAACAAGCTACGAATCACGGGATGAAGATCTGGTCCTCTGGCCTCCTTGCCACAGAGACGAACTTCTCTCCAACTGCGCAGTGTTATTGTTATTTAACCCTAGCACTTACTCATTGTTGTATTAAGGTGAGTTATCCTTTATGCCGTCACCTCAAGCTACAACATCTCCCAGAACCAATCAACAGAGAGTATGTCCCCGCCTCACACTATAATGATTTTGATTAGCCAAGAGACGCTCTACCTCACTTGACTACAGCGCTAGCCAGTCAGACGACACAGTTAGCCAACCAGTTACCACAAACACGCAAACAAAAACTCAAGTTTGGGTGACGAGTTCAGGTTTGGATATTGACGAAGCTTGTTAGACCACTTCTTCCACTATCAAGCCACAGTACCAAGCCACAGTACCAAGCCACAGTACCAAGCCACAGTACCAAGCTACAGTACCAAGCCACAGTACCAAGCCACAGTACCAAGCCACAGTACCAAGCGACAGTACAAAGCCACAGTACCAAGCCACAGTACCAAGCCACAGTACCAAGCCGCAGTACCAAGCCACAGTACCAAGCAGCAGTACCAAGCCACAGTACCAAGCCGCAATATCAAGCCACAGTACCAAGCCGCAGTATCAAGCCACAGTACCAAGCTGCAGTATCAAGCCACAGTACCAAGCCACAGTACCAAGCCGCAGTACCAAGCCACAATACCAAGCCGCAGTACCAAGCTACAGTACCTATTTTCAAAGCAGATGACAGGTCCTTAGCTTCGAACTATAGTTCAATAAGCCTAACCTCCATAGTGGGAAAATTTATGGAATCAATAATTGCCGAGGCAATTCGTAGCCATCTTGAAAAGCATAAATTAATCAACGAATCTCAGCACGGTTTTACAAAAGGGCGTTCCTGCCTTACAAATTTAATAACTTTTTTCACTAAGGTATTTGAGGAGGTAGATCATGGTAATGAATATGATATTGTGTATATGGACTTCAGTAAGGCTTTTGATAGAGTCCCACATCAGAGACAATTGAGGAAAATTAAGGCACACGGAATAGGAGGAGATTTTTTTTCCTGGATAGAGGCATGGTTGACAAATAGGCAGCAGAGAGTTTGCATAAATGGGGAGAAATCAGAGTGGGGAAGCGTCACAAGCGGTGTTCCACAGGGGTCAGTATTGGGCCCCTTGTTGTTCACAATCTACATAAACGACATAGATGAGGGAACAAATAGCGACATAAACAAATTTGCCGATGACACCAAAAACTGCCGTCCAATTCATTCAAATGAGGACATTAAAGCACTCCAGGAAGATATGAATAGACTGATGCAGTGGTCGGAGAAATATAGATAAATGCAAAGTTCTAAATATTGGACAGGAAAATAACTATGCCACATATAAGCTAAATAATGTAGATCTTAATACTACTGAATGCGAAAAGGATTTAGGAGTTCTGGTTAGCAGTATTCTAAAACCAAGACAGCAGTGCATAAGTGTTCGCAATAAAGCTAACAGAATCCTTGGCTTCATATCAAGAAGCATAAATAATAGGAGTCCTCAGGTTGTTCTTCAACTCTATATATCCTTGTTTAGGCCTCATCTAGATTATGCTGCACAGTTTTGGTCACCGTATTACAGAATGGATATAAATGCTCTGGAAAACGTACAAAGGAGGATGACTAAGATGATCCCATGTATCAGAAATCTTCCCTATGAGGATAGACTGAGGGCCCTGAATCTGCACTCTCTAGAAAGGCGTAGAATTAGGGATGATATGATTGAGGTGTATAAATGGAAAACAGGAATAATTAAAGGGGATGTAAATAGCGTGCTAAAAATATCTAGTATTGACAGGACTCCCAACAATGGATAAATTCAGATTCAGGAAGGATATAGGAAAGCATTGGTTTGGCAATAGAGTTGTTGATGAGTGGAACAAACCCCGAGTACAATTATAGAGGCTAAAACGTTGTGTAGTTTTAAAAATAGGCTAGATAAATATATGAGTGGGTGCGGGTGGGTGTGAGTTGGTCCTGACTAGCTTGTGCTACTAGGTCAGATGCCGTGCTCCTTCCTTAAGTGAATGTAATCTGACCTGGCTGGGTCGGGGCATTGGCTTAAGCCGGTGGGAGACTTGGACCTGTCTCGCATGGGCCAGTAGGCCTGTTGCAGTGTTCCTTCTTTCTTATGTTCTTATGTTCTTACCAAGCCGCAGTACCAAGCCGCAGTACCAAGCCGCAGTACCAAGCCACAGTACCAAGCCACAATGCCAAGCCACAGTACCATGCCGCAGTACCAAGCCACAGTACCAAGCCGTAGTACCAAGCCACAGTACCAAGCCACAATGCCAAGCCACAGTACCATGCCGCAGTACCAAGCCACAGTACCAAGCCGTAGTACCAAGCCACAGTACCAAGCCGCAGTAAAAAGACACATTACCAAGCCGTAGTACCAACCCATAACACCAAACCGCAGTACCAAGCCGCAGTATCAAGCCGCAGTACCAAGCCATAACACAAAGCCGCAGTATCAAGCCACAGTACTAAACCACAGTACCAAGCCACAACACCAAGCCACATCACCAAGTCATAGCACCAAGCCACAGTACCAAACCACAGTACCAAGTCACAACACCAAGCCACAGTACAAGCCACAGTACCAAGCCACAGTACCAAGCCATTGCATCAAACAATAGCACCAAGCCATAGCACAAAGCCACAGTACTAATCCATGGAAGCAAGCCACGGAAACAAATTACAGAACCAAGCTATTGAACTAATCCACAATACCAAGATACGGAACCAAGCCATTGAACCAAGCCATAGTACAAAACCATGAAACCAAGCCATAGGTAAAAGCCAAAGATGAAAGCCATGGAACCAAGCCATGGAACAAAGCCAGCGAAACAAGCAATAGTACAAAGTCACAGAACCAAGTCTCAGTAGAAACCCACAGTACCAAGCCACAGTACCAAGTAAAGGAACCAAGCCACAGAAGGGGCAAAAATTGCTAGGATACCTAATGGATATGTTCAAAAGATATTGTTCATCATAAAGTTCCTAATAAAGGCAATGGAACTGATCAGCAAACTAAGAGAGACACTAGATGACAGGGAGTCACTAACTTCCATATTTAATATATTAATAGTAAGAGCTTAAGCAATAAGATGAACGTGCTGAGATTAATTGCAGCACAGCAAACTTAGAAATTATTGCTATAACAGAGACCTGGTTCAACCTGAAAGATAGAGAAATGCCTTCTGAATGTCATATGCAAAACTATAATGAGTGATAAGAAGCTAGCAAGTTTCAACGTCACTGCCTTATTCATCAGTGTTCCTGTTGATCAAGCTACAGGGTGATTAATAGTGATACAGAGTTACCTGTATCTTGCCAGGATTTTGATAGCCTCGTCGAACTTTATGTTCGTTAAACTGTTTTAGATTTTAAGACGAGTATAAACAGCTGTTCAGGCTAGCCACACTCTGGAATCTATAATTAAATTTACATTGGAGGAGGAGGACACCCAATAACCATTTCTCGATGTTCTCCCACTCACAGGTGAAAACAGACTTTCTTTTAAAGTCTACCATAAACATCAAATACAAGAACGCTCTTTCACATTTTTTTTCTCTCACCATGACAACAGAACTAAAAGAAGGGGAATTAGAGGCTTCTTTCTGAGAATTTCCAGTCCTCAGTTCCTCGACGAAGAATGCACATAGATTCTTTCAGTTCCCTACACTTCCCCCTACACTTCCCCCTACACTTCCCCCTACACTTCATACGTGACTGCAGGAAACGTGGTATAAGCATCCTCAACAAGACCAACACCAGTCCAGTTGAAGAAAAGACTCCAAGTTATATCGTTTTTTTCCGGACAGTGACGTTGCAACTAATGTTTCTAAACTTCTTGACAGAAAACTTGCTAAAATATCCACCAGCTCCTCAACTATCAGAATCTTTGTGAAAAAAATTGAGAAATGACTGGCACAGAAGTATATGTGGGGGAAACAGCCAGCTCTCTGGATATTAGGATCAGGGAACACAAGAACGCTTGCAACGGTGATGACTGTAGAAACACACATGTTCAACACAAGGACGATGTTAAACACCTCATGAAATTCAATGAGGTTAGACAGCCATTAAAGAAGGTGAAAGTGTATAGAGGCTGCCCTAACTGCTGTAAATAACACATTCCCTCAAAAGTTTGGAAGAATACACTATATCCAAATTGCTAATTAACCTTATATTACCCATTCTGGAGACCGCTGTAACGTGATGTTGATAGCTCCTTCTGTAACCAACCCATCTCACCACAATTGTACTACGACTACTGCTGCTGCTACTACTACTGCTACTACTATTGCTACTACTACTGCTACTACTACTACTGCTACTACTACTGCTACAACTACTACTACTACTACTGCTACTACTACTGCTGCTACTACTACTGCTACTACTACTACTACTACTATTACTGCTACTTCTACTACTACTACTGCTACTACTACTACTAATACTGCTACTACTACTACTACTACTGCTGCTACTACTACTACTACTGCTGCTACTACTACTACTACCCACGCGACCTTCCACCTGACTCCTGCCATTATATATACGTGTTTCTTAGTTATTTCTGTATTAGGACTAAAGACGCTACTCGTCGCGAAATGTTTCCTTTAATTATGTTCGGAAGTACATAAGTGTGTTTTCCACAACTGGGTAATGCTGAGGTAATCAGTCCCTCAGCCTGGACTCCGGGCTGAGGGACTGATTACCTCAAACTACTGATCTTCATTCTTCTTTTTATAGAACTTTGTATAGAAGTCAGTGTGTGGTGAAACGTTTCCTGAGTGAAGGTACGCAAGTGTTGGTCAAGTGTTGCTCAACTGTTGGTCAAGTGTTGGTCAAGTGTTGCTCAAGTGTTGCTCATTTACCTTCGATGAATGTTGTCTTGTCTCAGAATGCTTCGGACTAGTGACGAGAGGAAAGACCTTGACAAATGACCGATATACATGACGTATTTCGGTCACTTTCGTCTAATTTCCTATTTAACTGGTTGACATCTGAAGCTTTGACTATACTAATTAAACAAGTACTCGTAGTGGTTATAATCATAACCATGATTTTTAAAGAGGAAGTCCTCGTCCAGACGACCAAAAGCTCCAGTTGTGGGTCATCATGTGACTAAGACTCGCGTCAGGAAACACTTGTCCTGTTTCCTGACAAACATTATACCTGAGGCTTTCACTTGGCTGTGATCTCAAGTCATATTCTGGTGTTGTACCATGACCAGGTAGACAATAGTCTCACCTCACACACTGAGTGTCCGTGGTTCAATCCCCGGCTGGGTGGAAACGTTGGGCATGTTTCCTTACACCTGCTGTCCCCAATCACCCAGCAGTAAGTAGGTACCTAGATGCTAGTCGACTAGTGTGGGTAGCATCCTGGAGGACAAAATTGAATGACCCCTATGGAAATAAGACAGTCCTCGATGACGCACTGACTTTCTTGGATTATCCGGGGTGGCTAACCCTCCAGGTTAAAAGTCCCAACAAATCTTATTGTATGTTATCTTAATGTGAGCAAGATATTTTCTACATAATCTTTAATTGTATTACAGTGTTTTGTACTGATATAAATATTAATCAAGCTATGGAAGTTCCTTACTGCTACTGGATAAGATATGTATATAATATATAATATGTGTGCATGTGTATGTGTGTGTATGTGTATGTTATCATACCTATCATTTTGTCTTACATATTAGCAATTAAAATTTATTTTTGAACTAAACGAGATGTTTGCTTGGCCTCCTGAGTATCATAAATATTTATATTGTAGTTAAAATGTGCTAATGGTACTTAGTTATTATTATGGCAAGTGATACAGGTCCGCCTGTGTACCCTGATGAACCAGGCTGTGACCAGGACCTGACTATGCTGGGTCAGTGGCATAAGCCGATAGGCGACTTGGACCTGCCTCGCATGGGCCAGTAGGCCTGATGCAGTGTTCCTTCTTTCTTATGATTTTAAGAAATAATGACCATCTAATACTTCTATATCAAAATGCAAGAGAGTAAGAAATTTAAGGAATTATTAAATTCTTCCTTATCCCTATTATTAACGATGGTATGGTATTAGGGGAAGTGAAAACAGTTTTATAGTACCTACAGTAGATGGTCAGGCCTCAAACACTATTATATAACAATAAAAAAAAGTGGAACAGATTGCCAGCACATGTCAAAACCTGTCCTAACATGAACCAGTTCATGACGAGAGCAAGAAAATACCTGACGAATGTTGTTACAGACAAGGGAGGAGAGGGATTTATCTTATAGTTAACATTCGTGTACCTTTTATTGTCAGCTGATCCTCTCTTTAATGTTCATGTTAATGAGCCGGTTCACTTTATTCCTATTGCATCTCTTTTTACTGTTACTGATTTTCACACAGTTGAGTTACTTAGCTGATTTAAGTTTTGAGATAATAAATCATGAGTGATTTCTAATGTATTTTACAGCTAGGATTTAAACAATAAAATATTACAAGGACTCTAAGGAAAAAAAAAAGTCACTTCTTACTATTTTTTTGGGCTATACTCGGTAATTTACACATGTTATTATGCTTAACAATTCGCAAGCAGTCGAAATTATTTACAAACATCTCTCAGTCCACAGCTGAATTCGAACCCACACACACACTGCCAAATCCCAGACCTGATATTTGGCCGAGTGGATTAAGTACTACGTACTTTGATGCAGAGTATGTAGATTCGAATCCTGCTGTAGACTGAGAGATAATGTTTGTCAATATGTTACTAAGTATGATATTGTAGTCACCTAAACTTGTGTAACTGTACTTATGTGTATCTGTACCTAAATAAACTCAATTATTTACTTACCTAACGATAAAATTGTTTTGTATCATTGCATCATCCGTGTGGAAAATTTTGAATTTTCACAAATTCAGCATGTGTAAATTTTAATATAATAATTGTGAATTAAAATTATGCTGATTTGACCCTTCGAGAAATTTTGTGTGAAGGAGGGTGGCCAGCAGCCGCGGAGTGATACAGGGAAGGGGAGACGCCATAGTGAATTTAATGTGTGTACACTGGTTGTTACAATAGTCATGTAATCAGGCTTCATCAAATTTTAGTTGGTGTTTATCGGCCTCAATCCAAAATCTAGAAATTGCTGACATGTTCCCATGGAAGAATTCAGCAACAAGGATGGTAAAATAGGGGACTCCGATTCTTCCCAGCAGCACATCTTAGCGTTGTGACGCTTACCCACAATGTACAGTAGTTTTACATTGGCCATTGTAAATTCAATTCAATTCAATTCAACTTTATTTCTGATAATATTACAAAGTGGGGTGTACATATGTTATTTATACATATTATGAATTAGATATTACAAGAAGGCCAATAATATGCCTAGGTATGCCTAGGCATTTCAGGCAGTCTTATGATAGGTCTTACTCAATAGTGACACAATTATTATACTGATATTAAGGTTAGGTAATTGTAGTGATTAACTAGGTTTACAAAATTGAGGTACTGTAGTTCAAACATTTAAGAATTTAACAATTAGTTTATATATTAATGGTAAAGGATGTATTGGCATAATACAGTTTCTATATTGGAGTGTCTTAGCTAAACTTATGACTAGCTTAAGAATTATGAAGCAATAGTTGTAATAGGATTTTGGTTACAGTCATGTGCAAATTAAGGGGAATCACAGATATCAATAAGTGTATTTTGTTGTGGATATGTGCAAGATAAAGTAGTTTTCATGTGGTTAACTACTGGTTGGGTGCGTAAGTGAGATAAGATGTTTTTTAACGGTGCTTTTGAAAATGAAGGTTGTGTCTGCAGTTCTAGAGTTTTCAGGCAGGGAGTTCCAGATTTTAGGCCCTTTCATGTACATTGAATTTTTGTATAGATTTAGTCGGACACGGGGAATGTCAAAGAGATGTTTGTGTCTGGTATTATGTCTATGGGTCCTGTCACAACTGTCAAGAAAGTGTTTTAGCTCAGGGTTAATGTTGGAATTTATGGTTCTATAAATGTAGATTGCAGAGTAGTAAGTATGGATGTTCTGAACAGTGAGTAAGTTTAGGTCTTTGAAGAGTGGGGGGGAGGTGTTGCCTAGATTTGGATTGCGTGATAATTCTTACTGCGGCTTTTTGTTGGGTTATTATTGGCTTTAGGTGGGTAATTGGTGTTGATCCCCAATCACAAATGACATATGTGAGGTAGGGATAGATGAGTGAATAGTATAGTGTGAGTAGGGCTGATTGTGGTACATAATAACGTATCTTAGAGAGGATCCCCACAGTTTTGGACACTTTGTTATGTGTTGGATATGAGTGGTGAATTTCAGGCTGCTGTCAAGGTGGGGCCCAGGAACTTGCCCTCATTATGTTTAGCAATATGAGTAGTGTTGATCTTAATGTTTAATTGTGCATCACCTGCTCTGTTGCCAAACATAATATAGAAGGTCTTATTAGTGTTGAGTGTAAGTTTATTGGCTGTCATCCATGTAGATATTTTTAGTAATTCGTCGTTAACAATGATGTTGAGCGTGGCAATATTTGGGTGGGAGATGATGTAAGTCGTGTCGTCAGCAAAGAGTATTGGTTTCAGGTGTTGTGATATATTGGGAAGATCACTGATGTATAAGAGGAAGAGCAGGGGACCAAGGACACTTCCCTGCGGTACTCCGGTATCAAGTGGTCGTGTCGAGGAGGATGTGTCTTTAATGGTGACATACTGATACCTATTGGTGAGGTAGGATTTGAAGAATGCAAGTGCATGACCTCTTATTCCATAGTGGTCAAGTTTGTGGAGTAGGATGCCGTGGTTTACTGTGTCGAAAGCTTTCCTTAGGTCAATAAAAAGTCCTAATGGATATTCCTTATTTTCCAGTGCTGTGTAAAGCAGGTCTATCAATTTTACGATTGCATCGTTAGTGCTTTTTTTTTTCTGAAGCCAAATTGGCAGGGGTTGAGTATGCTTTGTGTCGTTATAAACGAGTATAATCTCTTGTGTACTAGTTTCTCGAAGATTTTGGATAGCAACGGTAAGTTTGATATTTGCCTATAGCTGTTTACGTCTGTGGGATCACCACCTTTGTGTATTGGTGTAACCCTCGCTGTTTTGAGTAGTGTCGGGAAAGTGCTAGTTTCTAGTGATTTGTTAACAAGTAATGAAATAGCATGTGAAAGGACATGAGCGGCTCGTTTGTATATTAATGGTGGGACTTGAGACAGATTCCCTGATTTTTTTTTAAGTGACTTGATTATCATGGTGACTTCAGTGGGTTCAGTAGGTGCAAGATAGAAGGAGGATGGGAAATTTCCATCTAGGTAATCACTTGTTCGGGCATTGGTATCTGGGATTTTGCGGGCAAGATTTGATCCTATGGTTGAGAAGAAGTCATTTATCTTGTTTACTGTATCAATAGGCTGTAGTGGTGTTTCGTTTGGACAATATCCCTAGTTTTTTTTCAGTTTATGGGTGCCCAGAATCTGTCTACCTGGAGTCTACCTGGAGAGAATTCCAGGGGTCAACGCCCCCGCGGCCCGGTCTGTGACCAGGCCTCCTGTTGGACCAGAGCCTGATCAACCAGGCTGTTACTGCTGGCCGCACGCAGTCCAACGTACGAACCACAGCCTGGCTGGTCAGGTACCGACTTTAGGTGCCTGTCCCGTGCCTGCTTGAAGACAGCCAGGGGTTTGTTGGTAATCCCCCTGATGTATGCTGGGAGGCAGTTGAACAATCTTGGGCCCCTGACACTTATTGTGTTGTCCCTCAACGTGCTAGTGGCACCCCTGCTCTTCATTGGGGGGATGTTACATCGCCTGCCGAGTCTTTTGCTTTCGTAGGGAGTGATTTTTGTGTGCAAGTTTGGTACTAAGCCCTCAGGAATTTTCCATGTGTATATAATAATGTATCTCTCCCGCCTGCGTTCTAGAGAGTACAGGTTTAGGAACTTCAAGCGTTCCCAGTAGTTGAGGTGGTTTATCGCACTTATGCGTGCGGTGAAGGTTCTCTGCACATTTTCAAGGTCAGCAATTTCACCCGCCTTGAAAGGTGCAGTTAGTGTGCAGCAATATTCCAGCCTAGATAGAACAAGCGATCTGTAAAGTGTCAACATGGGCTTGGCATCCCTGGTTTTGAAGGTTCTCATTATCCATCCTGTCATTTTTCGAGCAGATGCAATTGCTACTTTGTTATGGTACTTGAAGGTGAGATCCACTGACATGATCACTCCCAGGTCTTTGACATTAGTTTTTCGCTCTATTGTGTGGTTGGAATTAGTTTTGTACTCCGATGAGATTTTAATTTATTCACGTTTTTCGTATCTGAGTAATTGAAATTTCTCATCATTGAACTTCATATTGTTTTCTGCAGCCCATTTAAAGATTTGGTTTATGTCTGCTTGGAGTCTTGCAGTGTCTTCAACGGTGGACACTGTCATACAGATTCGGGTGTCATCTGCAAAGGAAGACACAGTACTGTGGCTTATATCCCTGTCAATGTCTGATATGAGGATGAGGAATAGGATGGGAGCAAGTACTGTGCCTTGTGGAACAGAGCTTTTCACAGTAGCTGCCTCAGACTTTACTCTGTTGACTACTACTCTTTGTGTTCTACATGTTAGGGAAAATTTTAGATCCATCTACCAACTTTTCCTGTTATTCCTTTATCACGCATTTTGTGTGCTATTACACCATGGTCACACTTGTCAAAGGCTTTTGCAAAATCTGTGTATATAACATCTGCATTCTGTTTATCTTCTAGAGCATCCATGACCTTGTCGTAGTGGTCCAGTAGTTGGGACAGACAGGAGCGGCCTGCTCTAAACCCATGCTGTCCTGGGTTGTGCAATTGATGGGTATCAAGATGGGTGGCGATCTTGCTTCTTAGAACCCTTTCAAAGATTTTTATGATATTGGACGTTAGCGCAATTGGTCTGTAGTTCTTTGCTATTGCTTTACTGCCCCCTTTGTGGAGCGGGGCTATGTCTGTTGTTTTTAGTAGCTGCGAGACGATCCCAGTGTCCATGCTCCCTCTCCATAGGATGTTAAAAGCATGTGATAGGGGCTTCTTGCAGTTCTTGATGAACACGGAGTTCCATGAGTCTGGGCCTGGAGCGGAGTGCATGGGCATGTCATTTATTGCCTTTTCGAAGTCATTTGGCGTCGTGGTGATGTTAGAAAGGCATGCGTCTGTCAAGTTCTGTGACACTCTCATAAAAAATTCATTTAGGTTTTCGATTTTCAGTCTGGTTAGTGGCTCGCTAAAAACTGAGTCATACTGGAATTTAAGTAACTCACTCATTTCCTTGCTGTCATCTGTGTAGGACCCATCCCGTTTAAGTAGGGGCCCAATACTGGTTGTTGTTCTCGACTTTGATTTTGCATAAGAAAAAAAATACTTAGGGTTTCTTTCAATTTCATTTATGGCTTTTAGTTCTTCCCGTGTCTCTTGATTCCTGTAAGATTCCTTTAGTTTTAATTCGATGTTTGCTATTTCTCTGACTAGTGTCTCCCTACGTATTTCAGAGATATTGGCCTCCTGTAGCCGCTCCGTTATTCTTTGCCTTCGCCTGTATAGGGAGCGCCTCTCTTTCTAGTTTGCATCTTCTCCTCCTTTTCCTTAAGGGAATTTGCCTTGAGCAAACCTCAAGTACCACAGAGTTAATTTGTTCTAGACATAGGTTGGGATCCGTGATGCTTAGGCAATCTTCCCAGTTTATATCATTTAGGACTTGGTTTACTTGGTCCCACCTTATGTTTTTGTTATTGAAGTTGAATTTGGAGAAAGCTCCCTCGCGGCTGATCACATTTTGTTGATCTGGGGCTCCCGCATGCATGTCTGGACCTCTATTATGTTGTGATCTGAGTATATTGTTTTTGATATGATGACATTTCGTATCAGATCATCATTGTTGGTGAAGATGAGGTCCAGCGTATTTTCTAATCTTGTGGGCTCTACTATTTGCTGGTTTAAGGTGAACTTGGTGCAGAGATTTAAAAGTTCATGCATGTGTGAATTTTCATCTGAGCTGCCTCCTGGTGTTATCTCTGCTACCACATTGTTTGCAATGTTCCTCCATTTTAGGTGCCTGAGGTTGAAATCCCCCAGTAGCAAGATGTTGGGGGCAGGAGCTAGAAGATTTTCCAGACAGTGGTCAATTTTCAGAAGCTCTTCCTGGAATTGTTGGGACGTTGCATCCGGGGGCTTGTAGACAACCACGATGACCAGGTTTTGATTCTCGACCTTTATTGCTAATACTTCAACTACATCATTTGAGGCATTTAGTAGTTCTGAACATATAAGTGACTCTGTGATATATAGGCCAACCCCCTCTTTTTGCCTGTTCACTCTGTCACACCTGTATAGGTTGTAGCCCGGGATCCATATTTCATTGTCCAAGTGATCTCTTATGTGGGTCTCTGTGAAAGCCGCAAACATAGCATTTGACTCTGTAAGCAGTCCACGAATGTAAGGTACCTTGTTGTTTGTTGCTGGCTTTAAACCCTGTATATTAGCAAAGATGAATGTAGTTGGATTGGTGGTATGGGGGGGGGGGTCTTTTTTTTCTGGCTCTAATATCTGTTGTAATGGAGTGGAGGCCACTGACTGTGATTCCACTCCAGAAATGATTGCAGTTGGTATACAATTTCTGTCATTTCCTGCCAGCTTTTTTTCCTTCCTGGCACTAAAAAACCTCTCTCTCCGGAGTGGCTGTGGCTACCCAGATTTTGCCATGGTCTGGATGTTCTGTGTCGCCTCGTACCCTTTAGGTGGTATGCCTGGCAATATAAGTTATAGCACTGTCTTTCCTGAATTGATGTGTGGCACATTTCAGGGTGGAAAAACTTACAGGACGGGAGGTTGCATTTGCCTGTTTTCATATGGGAAAGGCATTTTCTGGGGTGATAATAATTGCATGTCCCATCTGATTTCCCAGATTTTCCATGCCTGCAGATACCAAGTGCATAATATTCACATAGGCCTGGTTTCTGTTTGCCCTGGTTTTTTGTGACTGTGTTCCCCATTGGTGGGTGTGTTCCTGTCTCGTGTCTGTCTTCGTTACTAGTGCTAACAATGGAGCCTTCAACTGTTTCCGGTAATTTATCTTCAGTATTTCCCTGGGCATCCCCTTGTTTACTATCTACCGTGTTATTGCTAGTTTGTAACACTGTTTTGTGTGTCCTTATCTACACCTGTTTCCCCATCATTTATTTCACTAGAGCTACTGTCCCTCTTCAGGTGACCATCATTTATTTCTCCATTCTTAAATTTACTGGCTACCATTTCAATATCTGTACCAGGGGCGGTAGCACCATCTGGCCCTGATTTTTTACTTTCCCAACTGTTATAGAAAGCTGTCATGTTTTTTATGAAGTCCGATTTGGTGTTGTCATCTTTTAATATCGATGTGATTTTATTCCACAGTTCGGTCTCATTTGGACATACCCAAAAACACTTCCCTTGTTTAATATCTCGGGTAGTAGAGTCTTGAATGTCTACACAAGGGGCGTGGCAGCATTTACCACAAAAGTTGCATGTAATCCATGCAGAGGAACGTTTGCTTGTTTGTTTGCATACTACACAGGGAGAGTGTTTTCCATGTCTTTTTTATATCTCCTCTTGTTTCAGTGAATCTGCTGGAGTAGTACAATTGTTTGGCTTTTTTTATTAGTTTGGTGAGAACTGATGAATATTGTTTAATAAACTCTTTATGTATGAAGCCCCGTCTATATTGCTTTTCATATTGATGTTTCTTGTTAATGGATTTTAGTAAGCTGTTAGTTAGCCATGGGCAACCCGTTTATTCGTAATCTGTTTCATTTTTATAGAACAACGTTTGTTGTATAGTCTATGTAATTTATTAAGAAAAGTGTCTGTCCAATCATCGATACTCTTGGTGTTGGAGAATTCTATAGACATAAGAACATAAGAAAGAAGGAACACTGCAGCAGGCCTACTGGCCCATGCGAGGCAGGTCCAAATCTCCAACGGCTTAAGCCAATGCCCCGACCCAGCCAGGTCAGGTTACATTCACTTAAGGAAGGAACACTGCATCTGACCTAGCACAAGCTAGTCAGGACCAACTCACACCCAACCGCACCCACTCATATAATTGTCTAGTTGACCACCTGGTCAGCCGACCACCTGGTCAGGTCACTTCCACTTAAGGAATTAGTACAGCTACTGACCTGGTAGTACAAGCTAGTCAGGTCCAAACTCACACCCATCGACACCCACCCATGTATTTATCTAACCTATTTTTAAAACTACACAATGTCTTAGCATCTATGACAGTACTCGGGAGTTTGTTCCACTCATCCACAACTCTATTACCAAACCAGTGCTTTCCTACATCCTTCCTGAATCTGAACTTTTCCAACTTGAAACCATTGCTGCGAGTCCTGTCTTGGCTGGATATTTTCAGCACGCTATTTACATCCCCTTTATTTATTCCTGTTTTCCATTTATACACCTCAATCATATCCCCCCTAATTCTACGCCTTTCTAGAGAGTGCAGAATCAGGGCCCTCAGTCTATCCTCATAGGGAAGATTTCTGATACATGGGATCAACTTTGTCATCCTCCTTTGTACGTTTTCCAGTGCATTTATATCCATTCTGTAATACGGTGACCAGAACTGTGCAGCATAATCTAAATGAGGCCTAACCAAAGATATATAGAGTTGTAGAACAACCTGAGGACTTCTATTATTTATACTTCTTGATATGAAGCCAAGGATTCTGTTAGCTTTATTGCGAACACTTATGCACTGTTGTCTTGGCTTCAGATTACTACTAACCAGAACTCCTAAATCCTTCTCGCAATCACAAGTAATAAGATCTACATTATTCAGCTTATATGTGGCATGGTTATTGTCCTGCCCAACATTTAGAACTTTGCATTTGTTTACATTAAACTGCATCTGCCACTTCTCCGACTACTGCATCAGTCTATTCAAATCATCCTGGAGTGCTCTAATGTCCTCATTTGAATGAATTGGACGGCCTATTTTGGTGTCATCAGCAAATTATTGAGGTGGTTTATTAATGTATGTTAAGAGGAAGGTGGGGTAGTGGTCTGTAGTGCTGTTTGTTATTATCCCCAATTTAAGGGGGCTAGGATATTGGTCCATATATGGTCGATTATGGTTGCACTCGTCTCAGTAAGCCTGGTTGGTTTAGTTATTGTTGGTATGAGAAGTGTGTTTTTCATATTGTTGATGAAATCAGTTACTGGCTGGTCATCTGGTAGTCTAAGGTTGATGTTGAAGTCTCCAGCTAAGATAAAGTGGTGTTTGTTCATTAGGTTGTCTGTTAGGGTAGCGTTAGCGTTAAGTATCTTCCTGTGACAATTGATAAGTTAATGTGTATAAAATTTATTGTTCTAATGATATGGTTAGCAGAAAACCTTCCCTAGTCTCTGTAAAATTATTCCCATTAACCACTCTAACAGTCAGGTCCTAAACTCTTATACAGTTCACATTATTTTTTAATTTACCATTATTGGTATTAGTGTTTAACATTGTATTTATTAATTTAATATTAGGTTTAGCTTTTTGTGAGTGGTGATGAAGTGAGCATTGAGGGAGTGACAGTTCTGCGACCTACTGTGACTAAGTTCTACTTACCTCGCCTAAATTACCTGCACATAATAATTCAGGTAATACCCCATAAACCTCATGCAGATAATTTCCCACAATAATAATTCATAATCCGATCAAAGGTAAGTAAGTTAATTCAGGTATACACAATTACACAGAATATCATACATAGCAGCATATGTGTAGAGAACCTAGGATAACCCAAAAAAGTCCGAGTGACTTATTTCCATAGGGGCTCTTGTGATAATTATTTTTTATATTTAAAAGTTAGTTTATTTAGGTACAGGTACACGAAAGTACAGTTATCATACCAAGTAACATACGTGTAAATTACCTAGAATAACCAAAAAAATCTAAGTGATTTCTCATTCTCAGTCTATATTTAACCAACTCCAAACACTTCTACATCAACATGCAAGAGAAAAGAAATTATGCTAGGGTAAAACTCTTTCTGGTTAATTATCAAACATATTTTATTCATATAGGATTGTAGCGGCTTTCTATTTAGTAGTATGTCATTGGTGTCAGCTAGGCCTGTATACCTTGTACATGTACTTGTAGTAAATAAAGATATTATAAAGATATTAAAAGGACCCCAATGGAAATAAGTCACTGACTTTTTTGGGTTATCCCAGGTTCTCTACACATATGCTGCTATGTATGATAATCTATGTATAATTGTATTTGTGTATACCTGAATAAACTTACTTTTATTATTAGATTTATAATAGTTATATGCCGAATAATAATCATTTTCGTTTTCTCTGAACAGACTGCCATGTCAATTTTCTTTGAATGATTTAGATATTAAACTGCTTCAGATAACAGCATGGAACACTAGCTTCCCATGGGATTAATTAAGTTTATTTAGTAATTAGGTTTTAATTTAGCATTTGGGTATTTAACATACTGTGGAATTTCTTTTATAGTTTTCCTAAATTCAAAATGTGTAAATTTGAGTAATATAATAATTGTACTATATTAATAATAATAATAGTATCTTTATTTACTACAAGTACATGCACATGGTATACAGACCTAGCTGACATCATGGTCGATCACCATGCCCAGCCCTTCTAGGGCAGGGTAGGTACCAAGGCTGGAGCTTGTTACCATCTGCGGCTCGCAAGCCTGTCCTTCCTGTCAGCCTCCTTGGGGCGGGGAAGGTGGCAGACCAGAGAGGCCTAGCATCTATCTACCTCCATTCCTTGTGCTGGTGGCGAATGTGGCTAGGCCTGGGGCCAGTTGGTCCCGCCGCTGAGGGGTACCCCCTCCCATGGGAGACTTAGGTCTCTGATACTCCCACGCCAGGGAGCCGGAGCCGGGTCGCCATCTGGTAAAGACCCGCGCCGGGAGAATTCAACACCTCCTCCTCCTCCTGACATCGTCACTTGCAGACACCATTACCACGAGCCCTCCTAGGGTGGTATTCTGGGTCCCTTATTATTCCTGTGTTATGTAAATGATATGCCCATCAGTGTCAAGTGCAAACTTCTACTGTATGCGGATGACAGTGCTCTGTTAGTGTCAGGTAAAGACCCGCAAGATATAGCTAATGTATTACTGGAACTAGAGTCCTGAAGCAAATGGTTAGTAAACAACAAACTATCGTTACATCTTGGGAAAACAGAAGCCATACTCTTTGGCACAAAATATAATCTGAGAAGGGTAAATAATTTTAATGTCCGGTGTAATGGGGAATCCATCACTTCAGTTTCCTCAGTAAAATATCTGGGAATCCCCTTTGACCCATGGTCGATCACCATGCCCAGCCCTTCTAGGGCAGGGTAGGTGCCAAGGCTGGAGCTTGCTACCATCTGCGGCTAGCAAGCCTGTCCTTCCCGTCAGCCTCATTGGGGCGGGGAAGGTGGCAGACCAGAGGGGCCTAGCAACTAGCTACCTACCTGCCTCGTGCTTGTGGGCGAATATGGCTAGGCCTGGGACCAGTTGGTCCCACCGCTGAGGGGTACCCCCTCCCATGGGAGACTTCGGTCTCTGCAACTCCCTCGCCAGGGAGCCGGAGCCGGGTCGCCATCTGGTAAAGACCCGGGCCGGGAGATTTCCCGGTGAATCAACACCTCCTCCTCCTCCTTTGACCCATGCATGTCAGGAGAATTGATAGGGAACAGTGTAGTAAAGAAAGCGAATGCCAGACTGAAGTTCCTCTACAGACAAGCACAGTGTCTACCTACTGAGGCTCGCAGGACCCTATGTCTTGCCCTTATACAATGTCATATGGACTACGCTTGCTCTTCATGGTACTCTGCCTTGACAAAAAAAAAATGAAAGATAAACTGCAAATCACCCAGAACAAAATGGGAAGATTCATCCTGGACCTGGGCCCAAGAGAACAGGTTGCCCGGTGGTCTGGTGGCTAGAGCTCTCGCTTCACACACGGAGGGCCCGGATTCGATTCCCGGCGGGGTGGAAATATTTTGACATGTTTCCTTACACCTGTTGTCATGTTCACCTAGCAGCAAATAGGTACCTGGGTGTTAGTCGACTGGTGTGGGTCGCATCCTGGGGGACAAGATTGAGGACCCCAATGGAAATAAGACAGAGTCCTCGATGACGCACTGACTTTCTTGGGTTATCCTGGGTGGCTAACCCCCCGGGGTTAAAAGTCCGAAGAAAAGCTTATCTTATCTCTTATCTTATCTTACCAGAGGCCTAACTTCTCCCTACGAGCCCCGTGAGGGCGGGGAATGAGGCTAGGCCTGGGGATAGTTGGTCCCACAAGATGAGGAGGTACTTGTACTTCCTCCCATTGGAGACATTGGTCTCAGACACTCCTAAGACAGGGAGCCAAGACCGGGTCACCATCTGGAAAAGACCCGGACCTGGAGAGTACCGGCGAATCAAGAAGAGGATGAAGTCACTTGCATTTCGGGCAAATTATGTCATTGTCCAAGGATGCTACCCACACCAGTCTGCTAACTCCCAGGTACCCATTTTACTGATGGGTGTAAAGAAACTTGCCCAATGTTTCTACCCACGCTGGGAATCGAACGTAGACCTTCGCAGGGGGTGGGGTTGTCAGCGACGGAGAAAGAATGCACAGGCGAAAGACGCTCACAATATCGTGATATAGTACTGATTGTGCAATTGTGTACTCACCTAATTGTACTCACCTAATTGTGGTTGCAGGGGTCGAGACTCAGCTCCTGGCCCCGCCTCTTCGCTGTCCGCTACTGGGTCTCTGCTCTCCCTGCTCCATGAGCTTTATCATACCTCGTCTTAAAACTATGTATGGTTCCTGCCTCCACTATATCTTTCTCTAGACTATTCCACTTCCTGACTACTCTGTGGCTGAAGAAATGCTTCCTAACATCCCTTTGACTCATCTGAGTCTTCAGCTTCCAGTTGTGTCCCCTTGTTTCTGTGTTCCCTCTCTGGAACATCCTGTCACTGTCTACCTTGTCGATTCCCCGCAGTATTTTGTATGTCGTTATCATGTCTCCTCTGACCCTTCTTTCCTCCAGTGTTGTTAGTCCTATTTCCCTCAACCTTTCCTCATAGGACAGACCCCTGAGTTGTGGAACTAACCTTGTCGCAAACCTTTGCACTTTCTCTAGTTTCTTTACGTGCTTGACCAGGTGTGGGGTTTCCCGACTGGTGCTGCATATTCTAGTATGGGCCTGACGTACACGGTGTACAGTGTCTTGAACGATTCCTTGTTAAGGTAACGGAACGCTAATCTTAGGTTTGCCAGTCGCCCATATGCTGCCGCAGTTATCTAGGTTGATGTGTGCCTCCGGAGACGTGTTTGGCGTTATACTCACCTCAAGGTCTTTCTCCTTTGCCGAGGTTTGTAGCCTTTGCCCGCCTAGCCTGTACTCTGTCAGCGGTCTTCTTTGCCCTTCTCCGATCTTCATGACTTTGCATTTGGTGGGATTGAATTCGAGAAGCCAGTTGCTAGACCAGATGTCAAGCTTGTCCAGGTCTGTTTGAAGTCCTGCTTGGTCCTCTTCCGATGTGATTCTCCTCATTATTTTCACATCATCTGCGAACAGAGACACTTCTGAGTCTATCCCATCCGTCATGTCATTTACATATACCAAGAATAACACTGGTCCTAGGACTGACCCCTGCGGTACGCCGCTCGTCACAGGCGCCCACTGTGATACCTCATCACGCACCATGACCCGTTGTTGCCTCCCTGTGAGGTATTCCCTGATACATTCCAGTGCCCTTCCTGTTATACATGCTTGTTCTTCCAACTTCTTTACTAATCTCATGTGAGGAACTGTGTCGAAGGCGTTCCTGCAGTCCAGGAAAATGCAATCAACCCACCCTCTCTCTTGCCTTACCTCTGTTACTTTATCATAGAACTCTAGGAGGTTTGTTACACAGGATTTGCCTTCCCGGAATCCGTGCTGTCTGGTGTTTATTATCCTGTTCAGCTCGAGGTGCTCCACCATTCTTTTCCTGATGATTTTCTCCAGGACTTTGCACACTATACATGTAAGTGACACCGGTCTATAGTTTAGTGCCTCTTTTTTGTCTCCTTTTTAAAGATGGGGACTACGTTGGCCTTCTTCCATACCTCAGGTATCTGCCCATTTTCAAGGGATGTGTTGAATATTATGGTAAGTGGCACACTCAGTACCTCAGCTCCTTCCCGAAGAACCCACAGGGAGATATTGTCCGGACCCATCGCCTTTGAGGTATCAAGGTCACTGAGTAACTGCTTCACCTCCTCCTCAGTTGTGTGTATGCCCTCTAGCACTTGATACATCCCTTGTTGGTGACGCACCCCGTCCTGTCTACCCAGCTGCCTTCCTTCCTCCACTGTGAATACTTCCTTAAACCTCAAGTTGAGCTCCTCACATACCTCTTGATCGTTACTTGTGAGTTCCCCATCTTCTCTCCTCAGCCTTATCACCTGGTCTTTAATTGTTGTCTTCCTTCTGATGTGACTGTACATCAGTTTCGGGTCGGACTTAACTTTCGATGCTATGTCGTTTTCGTACTGTTTCTGGGCCTCCCTCCGTACCTGTGCATACTCGTTTCTAGCTCCTCTACTAATCTCTTTGTTTACTTGGGTTCTTTGCCTTCTGTACCTTTTCCATTCTCTGACACTCTGAGTCTTTGCCTCCCTGCACCTTTGGGTAAACCAGGGGCTCTTTCTGGCCTTTCCGTTTAATCTTTTTCCTCTGGGTATAAACCGTTCCTCTGCCTCCTTGCACTTTGCCCCTACGTGTGTGTGTGTGTGTAACTGAGCGTCTACGAGTCCAAAATAGTGTGTGGAGGCCACACTATAGGATCAAGTCATCTATAATCTTCATGTGCTGGAGTACTGATAAATGTGGCCTTGAAGCATTTACACATGTGCCTAAGACCGTGCCTAAGACCGTGCCGTGCTCCGTGATTTTTCGTGATTACCACAGTCTCTCTTGCGTGCTAGAACTTTAAACTGTGCCAGTGAACTTATAAGGTACATCCCTCCATCGTTTGTAACTAATCTAGCAGAAAATAGTATACACTGCGTCAGAAAAGGAGAATTAGTGTGCAATACCATAGCAGAGGCATACTCCCAGAGGGAAAATATAGGCCTAGCGTGCCGTGTGCAAATAATAATATTAGAACTTTTTTTGTCAGCGGAAAGAAAGTCTCCCTGATAATAGAGTGTCATACACAGTGTTATAGTGTATATCACAGTGGTACCGTAGTATATAGATAAGATACCATAATAAATGCTAAGGTGAAAATTATGTGTTAGGCCTAAAGAGACAGGTTCATGTTTTAAACAGTTGCCAGCAGTCGCCAGAACCCTACCATGCAGGTCTGCTCGTATTAATAATCTTCCTAACCTGCTTGTGTACCACTGAGGAAAAAAAATCCTATTGAAATACGAAAAGGTGCACAATTTTGAGGAAATATGAAAAGAGTAAAGTTCTGTAGAAATACGATAAACAGTGTTGGTTGTGTGAGTGAAGCAGCAAACACAACACAAGATCATCTATCATCCAGAAACCTTCTCACAGTGTTGCCGTAGCTAACAACCAGTAACAAATTGGTACTTAGGGCAGTGGAGTGACGAACATTAGAAATTTCTTCCTTTTTGTAATACGAGATGTATACAGTTTGTGGAAATACATTAAACTTGTAATTAGAAGCGTTTGCAATATACTCAACGAAAAGCAAATATTCCTCCAGTAATCTTCACCAGTCAACAATAGTGATAAAATAGCATTTGTTGTGGTGGAGGTGGAAAAAATCTAGAAAAACTAAATACAGTGATCTATAAGTGCCCAAAACTTCAGGCTGAAAAAAGGTTACCAGAGGCCACCGACCGTTCGTCATAGTAGGAGCTGCCAGAAGTCACCGGTTTCTCCAACACGCAAGTTATACCTTTCGTATCAAGCCGAACACATATTACTCTGTTAAATAATATTCCAGTAGTCCTTTTCACGAGCTAGTCCAAATCACCGACCGGATTCGTTCAAAAATAAGTGTTCCACTGACCGGATTCGTCCGGATTCATGAACCCATGACCGGATTCACAAGCTTACTTTGTTTTTGGGCTCTCGTATCAAACCAAACACCGAAACAGTTAATGCTAGCAGCGTTAAGACTGTCTATCAAACCACAGTATATAATGCAATGTACATATACATATTTGTATGTATGTGTAATGTGTATGTATATGGGTATATGTATATATATATATATATATATATATATATATATATATATATATATATATATATATATATATATATATATATATATAAATATATATATATATATATATATATATATATATATATATATATATATATATATATATATATATATATATATATATATATATATATATATGCACATGTAAAATCTTTTATATAATAAGCTTATCCTCGCCAGCCAAATCAGAAGAACTGTTAAAGACAACTAAATACTTCAAGTAATTATAGACTAGCTAACTAGGAGAGTGGTCAAGTGTTGTAAGATGACCACCACCATGAAGATCTGTGTAGTCTGTAGAAAGGGTAAGGGACGAAAACAGGCCTGGATTGCTTGCAATCTCTGTGGTCATAGGTCCCATGGTATATGCAGGGATTTTAAACCAGAAGTCACCGGTTTCTCCAAACTCATAGATGTGTTTGGGTCTGCCCAAACGAGATTCAACTGTGAAAAAATTACATCTATATTAAAAGACAAGAACACCAATAAAAGATCCTTCTTGGAAGACATGTCAACATGGTATGTCAGCTGGGAAAATAAGATGGGTGGTTTGGACGGGGCTGTCTTGAACGACAGCGCTCCTGAGGGTGCTAATGTTGTCCTGGAAGAAAGTGCTCCTAAGGGTGCTAGTGTTGTCCTGGAAGAAAGTGCTCCTGAGGGTGCTAGTGTTGTCCTGGAAGAAAGTGCTCCTGAGGGTGCTAGTGTTGTCCTGGAGGACAGAGCTCCTGAGGGTGCTAGTGTTGTCCTGGAGGACAGAGCTCCTGAGGGTGCTAGTGCTGTCCTGGAGGACAGTGAATTAATAGGAGATATTGGTCCTGGTGATGAAACAAGTAAAGACAACGATATTCAATTCACAGAGGAACAAGACAGCAATACTGCTGGAGATGGAACAAAAGGGGATGATGCCTCAGGAAATAGTGTCGACACATTACCAGCAAAACCTGGTGGAAGTACTGATGTCCATACAGGGGTGATAAAGAGGGGAGAAAAAAAAATGCACCAGCAGCGAATGCAGCTACTTATCCAGGGCAGGTGTAGGATTTCTCTCTAGCTCAGTTGAGGATGTTGTTAGGGCTTTAAACTAGGATTAGTTAGAGGTATGGGTTTAGGAATGGTGAATAATGAGGGTCAAAATATTGATTCAGGCTTTGATATCATAAATCTTAACAATAACAGTAATCGAGTAACACAGGGTAATGATAGTAACATAAATTGTGTAAAACAAAAGCTGAATATGAAAAAAGGTTCACAAAAAGATACATATCAATGTATTTTACACTAACTGTCGAAGCGCCAGAAATAAAATTAACGAATTACGTTTGGTAGCATGTGCTGGGAACTTTGATGTCATTGCAATAACTGAAACATGGTATAATATAAAGAGTCGGGATATGATTGCTGAGTGTCATATTCAGGGGTTTAAGTTGTTCCATGTAGACATATATAATAGGAAAGGGGGTAGAGTTGCATTATATGTACGAGAAAATATAAATTGCTGCATAAAAACAGGCATAAAAATAAAGGGATCATTAACAGAATCTGTTTGGGTAGAGTTTCTAGAAGATCAAGAAAAACTGATTCTAGGTGTAATATACCGACCTCCAGGCTTGGATCACGATAGAGGGAGACTTCTTTGGGACGAAATTGTTAGGGCTTCTAGACACAATAACGTAGTGATAGTAGGGGATTTTAACTTTAGTCAAATTGACTGGACTTCTTTGACCGGTAATCTGGAGTCCAGTGACTTTATAGAAGTAGTTCAGGACTGGTTTCTGAAGCAGTGTGTGACGGAGCCTACCAGAGGTAATAATTTGTTAACCTTATTAACCAATATGTTCAGTTGAAAAGAGAAGTAAAAAAGGGGATTAGAAAGGCTAAACGTGACTATGAGATTAAGGTTTCTAATGAATCAAAGACTAATCCAAAAGGGTTCTTTCAAGTGTATAGGACGAAGGTGAGGGAAAAAGTAGGACCTCTGAAAATTGGGAATGAACAGCTGACGGATAACGAACTGGAAATGTGTTCTCTATTTAATGACTATTTTTTGTCAGTCTTTACACAAGAAGACGTAAATGAGATTCTAGAAATTAACAATTATTCAGTTCATGAAGAATTCAAATTAACTAATATTACTGTCACGAGGGACATGGTTATCAAACAGATAGATAAACTGAAGCAAAATAAGTCCCCGGGACCCGACGAGTTGTTTTCCAGGGTACTTAAAGAATGCAAAATGGAACTTAGTCAGCCATTAACGAATGTGTTTAATACGTCCATCCTAACTGGTGTTGTGCCAGAGATGTGGAACATAGCTAATGTAGTTCCTATATTCAAATCAGGGGATAAGTCAATTCCATCAAATTACCGTCCAATAAGCCTTACATCTATAGTAGGCAAATTATTAGAGTCAATTATAGCTGATATTATTAGAAGTCACCTTGAATAACATAATTTGATTGATGAATCTCAGCATGGGTTCACGAGAGGTCGTTCCTACCTGACAAATCTACTGACGTTTTTCAATAAAACATTTGAGGCAGTAGACAGTGATAAAGAATATGATATAGTTTACTTGGATTTCAGTAAGGCCTTCGATAGAGTACCTCACAAGAGACTCTTAAGAAAGGTGGCAGCTCATGGTATAGGATGTAAAGTTCTAGCATGGATAGAGGCATGGCTTACCAATAGAAAGCAGAGAGTTTCCATTAATGGGGTCAAATCTGAATGGGGATTAGTCACTAGTGGCGTTCCACAAGGATCAGTTTTAGGCCCATTGTTGTTCATAATTTACATAAATGACCTTGATGAAGGAATTGCAAGTGACATGAGTAAATTTGCTGATGATACAAAAATAGGCCGTATGATTCATTCTGTGGAGGATATCAGTGAACTCCAGGAGGATTTGGATAAATTAATGTCTTGGTCTGAAAAGTGGCAGATGAAGTTCAATGTGGACAAGTGTAAGGTACTAGTCCTTGGTAATGAAAATATCCCTCGAATTTATAAACTAGGTGAAGTAGAGCTTGATGATACAGAATGTGAAAAAGACTTGGGAGTCATGGTAAGCAGAAATCTAAAGCCAAGACAACAGTGCCTAAGTGTGCCAATAAGGCTAACAGATTACTAGGATTTATTTCAAGAAGTATAAGCAACAGAAGTCCAAAAGTTATTTTACAGCTCTATACATCACTAGTGAGACCTCATTTGGATTATGCAGCTCAGTTTTGGTCTCCTTACTACAGAATGGATATAGATTCATTGGAGAACATACAAAGAAGAATGACTAAAATGATTTACAGTATAAGAAATCTCCCGTATGAAGATAGACTTAGAGCGTTGAATCTCCACTCTCTGGAGAGACGTAGAATGAGGGGAGATATCATCGAGGTGTACAAGTGGATGATGGGCATAAACAAAGGAGATATTAATAAAATACTGAGGATATCGAACCAAGTAAGAACCAGAAATAACGGATTTAAATTGGATAAATTTAGATTTAGAAAGGACATAGGTAAGTACTGGTTTTCGAACAGAGTTGTAGATGCGTGGAACAATCTTCCAAGTAGGGTGATAGAGGCTAGGACCTTGGGTGGCTTTAAAAACAGATTGGACAAATATATGAGTGGGAGGGGCTGGATTTGATTGGTGTCGTGAGTACGGGAGTAAATTCTTAGGTAGTGGTGGTTTTGATAAGGACCTGCCTTGTATGGGCCAGTAGGCCTTCTGCAGTGTTCCTCCATTCTTATGTTCTTATGTTTATGTTCTTAAATCCTAGCAAACAGAATTCCAATCTATGCAAATTCTATGCCTTGGGTATCTGCAGGCATGGTATATCTGGTAAAACAAGTGGGAGATGCACCTTTGACCATCCCAAAAAATGCCGCACCCACATGACAACAGGAGAGTGCAACTTCCCTTCCTGTAACTTATTTCACCCAGAAATGTGTCACTCGTCACTCCATGAAAGAAAATGCAACAACGCATACTGCCAGGCATATCATCTAAACGGCACAAGACACAGACCAGCCAGACTATGGGAAACAAATGAAGAGAGAAATAACCTCTGCAGGAAAAGAGGTTTTTCAGGGCCAGGAGGAAAAAAAGACTGGTAAGAAATGACAATCATACACCAACTGAAAACACTTCTGGAGCAGAGGCACAGTCATTGGCCTCCACACCAGAACAGATATTAGAGTCAGCAAATAAAACTTCCATAAATTCCACCAATATAACATTTGTCTTTGCAAACATACAGGGTCTAAGGCCGTCAAAAAACAACAAAATTCCTTACCTCATGGGACTGCTCACGGAGTCAAATGCAATGTTTGCAACATTCACAGAGACCCACAAAGGATCATTATGACAACGAAATATGGATCCCAGGTTATAACCTATTCAGATGCGACAAACTAAACAGGCAACAAGGGGGGGGGGGTTGGCCTGAACATCATGGAGTCGCTCATTTGCTCAAAACTACTAAACACCTCAAATGATGTAGTTGAAGTTTTGGCAGTAAAGATTGAAAATCAAAACCTTGTCATTATTGTTGTATACAAGCCTCCAGATGCAACTTCTCAGCAATTCCGGGAGCAACTATTGAAAATTGACCACTGTCTGGAAAATCTCCCAACTCCTGTCCCAAACATCTTACTACTGGGATATTTCAACTTGAGACACCTAAAATGGAGGAGTGTAAACAATGTTTTAGCAGAGATCACCCAGGAGGCAGCGCAGATGAAAATTCACACACACGAACTATTAAATATCTGCACCAAATTCACCTTAAATCTACAAGACTATAAAATATGCCGGACTTCATCTTCACTAACAACGACGATCTGATACGTAATATAACCGTATCAAAGACAATACACTCAGATCACAACATAATAGAGGTACAGACATGTATGCACAGGACTCTTGACCAGCAAAATGTGATCAGTCACGAGGGTCTCGTCACAAAATTCAATTTCAATAACAAAAACATACAATGAGAACAAGTCAACAATGTCCTAAATGAAACAAGCTGGGAAGATATCCTAAACAACACGGATCCGAACATTTGCCTAGAAAAAATGAACTCTGTGGTTCTTGAGATCTGCTCAAGACACATTCCATTAAGAAAAATAAAGAGATGTAAACTAGAAAGAGACGCTCCCTATACAGACGAAGGCAAAGAGTCACAGAGCTGCTGAGAGGGGCCAATATATTTGAAATACGAAGGTAGGCACTGGTCAATGAAATTGCAAATATCGAACTTAAGCTGAAGGACTCTTACAGGAGACAAGAGTCGCAGGAAGAACTAAAAGCCACAAAGGAAATTGATAAAAAAATAAAATACTACTTCTCTTATGCCAAATCTAAGGAAAAAACAATATCCAGTATTGGGCCTCTGCTTAGACGAGATGGGACATACACAGATGACAGCCAAGATATGAGTGAGATATTAAAGTTCCAATACGAATCAGTGTTCAGCGAGCCGCTACTCAGACTAAGGGTCGACAATCCAAATGAATTCTTTACGAACGAGACCCAAAATTTGGTCATCTCAAAAATCTCGGATATTATCCTAACTCCACAAGACGTTGAAAAGGCAATAAATGACATGCCCATGCACTCTGCTCTAGGCCAAGACTCATGGAACTCCGTGTTCATCAGGAATTGTAAGAAGCCCCTGTTGCGTGCCTTCAGCATTCTATGGAGAGGGAGCATGGACACAGGGGTCATCCCACACTCACTAAAAGCAACAGACATAGCCCCACTCCACGAAGGTGGCAATAAAGCAATTTCAAAGAACTACAGACCGATAGCACTAACATTCCATATCATAAAAATCTTTGAGAGGGTTCTAAAAAGGAAGATCACCAACCACCTAGATACCCATCAATTGTACAACCCAGGACAACACGGATTAAGAGCAGGTCGCTCCTGCCTATCCCAGCTACTGGACCACTGTGAGAAGGTCCTGGATGCTGTAGAGGATAAACATAATACAGATGTAGTATACACAGACTTTGAAAAAGCTTTCGACAAGTGTGACCATGGCGTAATAGCACACAAAATGCGTGATAAAGGAATAACAGGAAAAGTTGGAAGATGGATCTATAACTTCCTGACAAATAGAACACAAAGAGTAATAGTAAACAGAGTAAAGTCCGAGGCGGCTACGGTGAAAAGCTCTGTTCCATTCTATTCCTCCTCCTCATATCTGACATAGACAGAGATGTAAGTCATAGCTCCGTGTCCTCCTTTGCGGATGACACCCGGATTGCCATGGCAGTGCCCTCCATCGAAGACATCGCAAGACTCAAGCGGACATAAACTAAATCTTCAAATGGGCCACTCAAAATAATATGAAGTTCAATGAGGAGAAATTTCAACTTCTCAGATTTGGAAAACTTGAGGAAATTAAAAATATATCGGGGTATACGTCAAATTCTAACTATACAATAGAGCTAAAAATTAATGTGAAGGACCTGACAGTGATAATGTCAGGGGATCTCACCTTTAAAGACCACAACAATGTATCTACCGCATCTGCTAGGAAAATGATAGGATGGATAATTAGAACCTTCAAAACTAGGAACGCCAAGCCCATGATGATTCTCTTCAAATCGCTTCTCTTTAGGCTGGAATACTGCTGTACACTAACGGCCTCCTTCAAGGCTGGCGACATTGCACACCTGGAGAGTGTACAAAGAACTTTCACGGCACACATAAGTACGATAAGGCACCTAAATTACTGGAAACGGTTGAAGGTCCTTGATCTGTATTCTCTGGAACGCAGGCGAGAGAGATACATGATAATATATGCTTGGAAAATCCTAGAGGGATTAGTACCAAACTTGCATACGAAAATCGCTCCCTATGAAAGCAAAAGACTCGGCAGGAGATGCAACATTCCCCCAATGAAAAGCAGGGGTGCCACGAGTACACTGAGACACAACACAGAAAGTGTCCGGGGCCCAAAACTGTTCAACTGCCTGACCAACCAGGCTGTGGTTCGCACGTCAGTTTGCGTGCGGCCAGCAGTAACAGCCTTGTTGATCAGACCCTGATCCACCATGAGGCCTGGTCTCAGACCGAGCCACGGGGGCGTTGACCCCCGAAACCCTCTCTAGGTAAACTCCAGGTAAACAATAAGACAGCATTACGAACTTCAGTGAAATACGGCGTCATGACAGTACACCCAGGTAACTACGCCATTGTTACCTAACAACTAGATTACTGACTAGCTAGTTTAGATTCTATTTGTTATGTAAGCGTTAGGAAGTGTTCTACAAGTAATTAATGGTGACCCAGTTAAATTTTGCTTTATACATTTTTGCATAATATGCATATAGCATTACTTATATGCTGAGGACTCAACAGATTCCCTTCAATCACAAACCAATCATACAGTCTACTTACTATCTAATTTACCAGAGTTACTGGCATTGAAGTTTATAATTTAATTAATATTAGTATGTGTGGTGAGAATATAATACAGAGAATCCGTAGTTTGGAGATTAGGAGGAGGGGTGGGATTACCAAAACTATTATCCAGAGAGCTGAGGAGGGGTTGTTGAGGTGGTTTGGGCATGTAGAGAGGAAGGAACAAAATAGAAGGATTTCGAGAGTGTGTAAATCTGTAGTGGAGGGTTGGAGGGAGGGGAAAAAGAAGGTTTTGTGTGCGAGGGGCTTGGACTTCCAGCAAGCGTGTGTGAGCGTGTTAGATAGGAGCAAATTTAGACAAATGGGTTTTAGGACTTGACGTGCTGTTGGAGTGTAAGCAAGGTAACATTTATGAAGGGATTCAGGGAAACCGGCAGGCCGGACTTGATTCCTGGAGATGGGAAGTACAGTGCCGGCACTCTGAAGGAGGGGTGTTAATGTTGCAGTTTTATAACTGTAGTGTAAGCACGCCTCTGGCAAGACAATAGAGTGAATGATAGTGAAAGTTTTTCTTTTTCGGGCCACCCTGCCTTGGTGGGAGACGGCCGATGTGTTAATAAAAAATATTAGATCACTCTTGGTGTGAATGTGGTTGAGGAGGTGGACAACGAAGTGGCAGAGCTGCGACCTACTGCAACTAAGTCTCACTTACCTTAGAGGTGTAACTAACCTTGGCAAGTAATAAATGTTTTCAGTTACACCTAGCCCAGATTACTTGCATTTAATAATTCAGGTTAATACCTGTACACTTCATGCAAGTAATTTCTCACACATGGTTGTAGATTAACTAGCAATGATGTCAACAATGTATTTTGTTACAATTTTGATTATTTTTCGACAAAATAAATATTTATTTTGTCAAAAATAAATATTTTTTCTTTTGGGTTGCCATGATACGATAAAATTTGTTTGGGTTTTTAACCAGGAGAAGGTTTAGTCATTCAGAACAGCCCAGTATAGTCAGTGCGTCATCTGGGACTGTTTGTTGCTGGTGCACTCAGCTCACACATTTAAGTCCGGGGTTCGATCCCCAGACTTCAATTATTATTAGTATCGTTATTATTATTCATTTTGGTTCTTTTATCTCTCCCCAGGATGCGACCCACGCCAGTCTACTATCACCCAGATACCTACTTACTGCTAGGATAACAGGGACAGTATTTGTAAGGAAACACACCCAACGTTTTCCCTCATGAGCTTAGTACGCCATCAAGCAAGGCATCGAGCGCCGATGTCACCAACGTAACTACCGTGTTATTCAAGGTTTGCTTGTGCGTCTCGATAAATACAAGTAGACTGTTAACCTTATTACGCACTGATGTCTTCAGACTTCTGCTTGCAGTCTGCATGATCAGATTCTCATTCACCTAGTTTAAAAGTGTGAATTAGTTTTTAATCCCAACAATTATTACTTTACTATGTGGCCCGGTGGCCTGGTGGCAAGAGCTCTCGCTTTACACACGGAGGGCCTGGGTTCGATTCCCGGCGGGTGGAAACATTTCGACGTGTTTCCTTACACCTGTTGTCATGTTCACCTAGCAACAAATAGGTACCTGGGTTGTTAGTCGACTGGTGTGGGTCACATCCAGGGGGACAAAATTAAGGACCCCAATGAAAATAAGACAGACAGTCCTCGATGACGCACTGACTTTCATGGGTTATCCTGGGTGGCTAACCCTCCGGGGTTAAAAATCCGAAGAAAATCTGATCTTATCTTAACTTATCCACACTGAGCGGCTTCTCTCATTTTTTTTGGACTCTCATTAATTTGTCTAATTCTTCTTGAAGTCAAATAATATCCTCCACCAAATCCATCATTCGACCATTGTTCTATCATCAGTAAATTTACTCGTATCCCTCTTGTTATCCCCTCATCAAAGTCCTTTATGAACATTATGCACAGAGGCTAAAACTGATCCTTGTGGAACAACATTTGTGACTGGTCCCCATTATTATTACTTAGTCATGTCTCAGGCAATGAGAAAACTTTTTCATCAGATTCATGTGCTGCCCACTAATAGTAAGAGCGTAAGCTATAAGATGGAGGTGCTAAGATTATGTGCATGTGCAGGAAGCATAGATATAATTGCTATGACAGACCTGGCTCAACCTGAAAGAGAAATGGTCAAAAGTAAGGTTGGTGGAGTGGGGATGTGTATCACAGATAATTAAAACTGTTGCACTAGACAAGATATTAAATTTGAAGTAGCGGGCAATGAATTTCTGTTTGGCTAGTAATTTTTGAGTGATTAAAAGGCGCTCAAATCTTCATAGGAAATGTGGTAAACTTCTATTGGACGAAATTCATAAGGCGTCAAGATACGAAAATGTGTTAATGGGAGATTTCAACTTAAGAAAAATTGATAGGAGTAATTTTTACAACGGGAGCCTGGTGGTAAAAGCTCTCGCTTCACACACGGAGGGCCCAGGTTCTATTCCCGGCGGGGTGAAAACATTTCGAAGCGTTTCCTTAAACCTGTTGTCCTGTTCACCTAGCAGCAAATAGTTACCTGGGTGTTAGTCGACTGGTGTGGGTCGCATCCTGGGAGACAAGATTGAGGACTCCAATAGAAATAAGACAGACAGTCCTCGATGACGCACTCACTTTCTTGGGTTATCCTGGGTGGTTAACCCTCCGGGGTTAAAAATCCGAACAAACAGTTTGTAAAACAGTTTGTAAGGAAACAACCTGTTGGAGTTGATTCTTGCCAACAAAAAATCACTAATTAATAATCTTGAGGCTAATGGTGAGCTTAGGGTAAGCGATCACAAATCACTCAGTTTAAACATATGGAATTACCTTAATAACTACAACCAAGTCAATGTCCCTGATCTCCACTTGACCGATTTCACTGGACATAAATTATCTGCGTGAGGTGGACTGGCGAGGTCTGACCGGCCCTTATCCTGTACGTCAGGTAAGGGGTGATGGTTGCCTACACGACATTTTTCAAAGCATAGTTCAATCTTCCCAGACTACTCTTGTTCCAAATAGGGAAATTAGATCAACTAAAATTGACCTTAAATGGGTAAACAATTAATTAAAGCATCTCATAGGGCAAAAGAGGCATTTACAGGGGAATAAAAAAAGGGAGATGTGCAGTTAATGAATCAATATTTTCAATTAGAAGGAGAAATATAAAAGGGAATACGAAAAGCAAAAAGAGATTATAAGGTTAAAGACGCAAGAGATTCGAAGATTAACACAAAAGATTCTTTCAGGTATATAGAGGTAAGATCAAGGACAAAATAGGTTCACCCAAAAGCTACTCGGGTCAGCTCATAGACAATGACGAAGATATGTGCACAGTTTTTAACATTTAATTCCTCTCAGTTTTTACGCAGGAAGATACTAGTGAAATTCCAGAAATAATTATGTAGAACAGGTGGAAAATAAGTTATGAATGATCAAAGCCACTAGTGACATGGTTCTCAGACAAACTGATAAATTACAAACCTAATAAATCTTGGCGTCCTGATGAACTGTTCGCAAGGGTTTTAAAGGAATTTAAGGAGGAACTTAGCTAGTATTTTCAACATATCTCTACTAACTGGCATAATGAGTCAAAAAATCGTAATGACACGATTCCAAACAAACCACAGTATGGGCGGGGACTGAACTCGCGGTGAGTGATAAATATACCTAGTTGGATGAATCGTATTGTAGCCAGCTGGCCCAGTAGCTAACGCATTCGTCTGGAGTTTTACGACTCACTTACCGCGAGTTCAATCTTCGCCTGTACCGTGGTTTTTATCTGGCATAGTGCCAGATAAGTGGAGAGTGGCAAATGTGATACCTATCTACAAAGCTGGAGAACGGTCCTTAGCTTCGAACTACAGACCAATAAGCTTAGCCTCCATAGTGGGAAAAATGATGGAATCAATAAATGCCGAGGCTATTCGAAGTCACCTTGAAAGATGTAAATTGATTAATGAATCTCAGCACGGTTTTACAAAGGGGCGTTCCTGCCTTACGAATTTACTAATTTTCTTCACTAAGGTATTTGAGGAGGTAGATCATGGTAATGAATATGATATTGTGTATATGGACTTCAGTAAGGCTTTTGATAGAGTTCCACACTGGCGATTATTGAAGAAAGTAGAGGCTCACGGAATAGGAGAATTTTTTTCCTGGATAAAGGTGTGGCTGACAGATAGGCAACAGAGAGTCTGCATAAATGAGGAGAAATCATAGTGGAGATGCGTCACAAGCGGTGTTCCACAGGGGTCAGTATTGGGCCCTTTGTTATTCAGTATTTACATAAATGACATAGTTGAGGGAATAAATGGCGACATATGCAAGTTTGTCAATGACATCAAAATAGGCCATCGATTAATTCTGACGAGGATACTAGAGAGCTACAGGAAGATCTGAACAGATTGATGCAGCTGTTGCAGAAGTGGGAGATGCACTTTAATGTAGACAAATACAAAGTTCTATGCGTTGGAAAGAAAAATAACCATGACGCTTATAAACTAAATATGGTAGATCTTAATATCGCTGATTACGAAAAAGATTTAGGGGTTCTGGTTAGCAGTAATAAAAAAAACAAGACAGAAGTGCATAGGTGTTTGCAATAAAGCAAATATAATTTTTGGCTTCTGTCACTCTTTTTACTGCGTAAAGTAAATAAAAGTCCTGGTTCCTAAGGGTAAATGACCTGCCTAGTCTAAGGGTATTTATATTATTTAAAATAAAAAGAGGAACCACTCTAGGGGCCCCTTGTACCTTCACATTAAATGTGGAAACAATATTAAATATATTACAAGGACACAAAAACTCACCCATACAATGTATGTATATATATATATATATATATATATATATATATATATATATATATATATATATATATATATATATATTTTATATATATATTGCTCTAAATTAACATATACAACATACAACCTATTCTATATACAAAATAAAAAATCATCACACGTTTACTTACTCACATTAGCTCACTAGCACATAGCTACTAGTGAGTAAAACACTATCATTTATAAACAGGGAGGCTCCATGACACTTCCCCCTCTTTCTGCAGGCTACTCAACCTGCAGGCTGTACTAGTACTCTCCCAAAACTTAAACAGGCCTCTGCACACTAGGGCCTTACAGGTAAACATGAGAGCACTTAAACGAATAAAATAACCTATGATATAAACTTACAACTATTGGAGGATAGATGGGCTAGTGAGAGTATAGGCAATGGGGTTGAAGATGTATGGGGTAGGTTTAAGAATGTAGTGTTAGTGTTTTCTGCAGGAGTTTGTGGTTACAAGAAAGTGGGTGCGGGAGGGAAGAAGAGCGATTGGTGGAATGATGTAAAGAGGGTAGTAAGGGAGAAAAAGTTTGCATATGAGAGGTTTTTACAAAGAAGAAGTGATGCAAGGAGGGTAGAGTATATGGAGAGAAAAAGAGAGGTTAAGAGAGTGATGAAGCAATGTAAAAAGAGAGCAAATGAGAAAGTGGGTGAGATGTTATCAAAAATTTTTTTGAAAATAAGAAAAAGTTTAGGAGAGAGATTAACAAGTTGAGGAAGCCTAGGGAACAAATGGATTTGACAGCTAAAAATAGGAGAGGAGAGTTATTAAATGGAGAGTTAGTGGTATCGGGAAGATGGAGGGAATATTTTGAGGAGTTGTTAAATGTTGTTTAAGACAGGGAAGCTGTGATTTCGTGTATAGGGCAAGGAGGAATAACATCTTGTAGGAGTGTGGAAGAGTAAGTTTTGAGTGTGGGGGAAGTTCGTGAGGCAGTGAGTAGAATGAAAGAGTAAGGCAGCTGAGATTGATGAGAAAAAGATAGAAATGTTACAAGCAGATGGGGATATAGTAAGGTAAGGTACCTAGGGATTGGCAGAGCGTGTGCATAGTTCCTTTGTATAAAGGCAAAGGGGACAAAAGAGAGTGCAAAAATTATAGGGGAATATGTCTGTTGAGTATACCTGGTAAAGTGTATGGTAGAGTTATTATTGAAAGAATTAAGAATAAGACGGATAGTAGGATAACAGTTGAACAAGGAGGCTTTAGGAAAGGTAGGGGGGGTGTAGACCAAGTGTTTACAGTGAAACAGGTGAACAGTATTTAGATAAGGGTAAAGAGGTTTTAGTGGCATTTATGGATTTGGAAAAGGCGTATGATAGGGTGGATAGGGGGGCAATGTGGCAGATGTTGCAGGTGTATGGAATAAGAGGTAGGTTACTGAAAGCAGTGAAGAGTTTTTTCGAGGATAATGAGACTCAGGTAGGCGAGAGGGAGATTATTTCCCAGTAAAAGTAGGCCTTAGACAGGGATGTGTGATGTCACCATAGTTGTTCAATATATTCATAGATGGAGTTGTAAGAGAAGTGAATGCTCGTTTGTTTGCAAGAGGTGTGTTAAAAGACAAAGAATCTAACACAAAGTGGGAGTTGTCACAGTTGCTCTTTGCTGATGACACTGTGCTTTTGGGAGATTCTGAAGAGAAGTTGCAGAGGTTGGTGGATGAGTTTGGTAGGGTATGTAAAATAAAATAAAAAATTAATATATGAAAGAGTAAAGTGATGAGGATAAAATTAGGTAACGAAAGATTGGATATAAGATTGGAGGGAGAGAGTATGGAGGAGGTAAATGTATTCAGATATTTCTGAGTGGACGTGTCAGCGGATGGGTCTATGAATAATGAGGTGAATCATAAAATTAATAAAGAGAAAAGGGTAAGTGGTGCACTGAGGAGTCTGTGGAGACAAAGAACTTTGTCCGTGGAAGTAAATAGGAGAATGCATGAGAGTATAGTTATACCAACGCTCTTATATGGGTGTGAGGCATGGGTGATGAATGTTGCAACAAGGAGAAGGCTGGAGGCAGTGGAGATGTCATGTCTGAGGTCAATGTGTGGTGTGATTATAATGCAGAGAATAAGTAGTTTGGAAATTAGGAGGAGATGCGGGATTACCAAAACTATTATCCAGAGGGCTGAGGAGGGGTTGTTGAGGTGGTTCGAACATGTAGAGAGGATGGAACAAAATAGAATGACTTCGAGAGTGTTTAAATCTGTAGTGGAGGGAAGTTGGGGTAGGGGTCGGCTTAGGAAAGGTTGGAGGGAGGGGGTAAAGGAGGTTTTGAGTCCGAGGAGCTTTGGCTACCATCAAGCATGCGTGAGCATATTTGATAGGAATGAATGGAGACAAATTGTTTTTAGGACTTGACGTGCTGTTGGAGTGTAAGCAAGGTAACCTTTATGAAGGGATTCAGGGAAACCGGTAGGCCGGACTTGATTCCTGAAAATGGGAAGTACAGTGCCGGCACTCTGAAGGACGGTGTTGCAGTTTTCTAACTGTAGTGTAAGCATGCCTCTGGCTACAAAAATATTGATTTATAGATTTAAATGGTTTTAAAATATGTAAATAATTAATAAATATTCAAAAATGCTATAAAAACTGATTTTATTGCATTTTTTGACGATTTAAGGCAGTGATGGAGTGAATGATGGTGAAAGTTTTTATTTTTCGGGTCACCATTTCTTGGTGGAAAATGGCCGATGTGTTAATAAAAATAATAAAATAAACTTACAAAAAAAAAAAAATCCCTACAAACACCGAACCGTGACGTCATAGGACATCTTGCTCCAGCTGCTGCGCTCCACCTACTGGCTGCTCACTCTCCTCTCCTGGTCACTCTCCTCTCCTGCTCACTCTCCTCTCCTGGTCACTCTCCTCTCCTGGTCACTCTGACTGACCAGGAATAATACGGAAATAATGTGCTAAATGTATCTAACTAAGACAGGATTCACAGCAATGATTTCAAGTTGGAAAATAATTTAGATTTAGGAAGGATATAGGACGTAGATGAGCGGAACAATCTACAGGGTAGCATCACTGAAGCTAAAACGTTGTGTAATTTTAAAAATTGGCTAGATAAATACATGAGTAGTGCGAGTCGGACTTAAGTGGCTTGGGCTAATAGATCTGATGCATTCCTCCCTCCTTCTTAAGACTTGGACCTGTCTGGCCTAGGTCAGTAGGTGACTTGGACCTGCCTGGCATGGACCAGCAGCTTACTATAGTGCTATTTCTTTATGTTCCTAAATGACTTAGTGAAAAAAAGTAATTAATTCGTAAAGTAGTAACGCCCCTTTACAAAATCTTGCCGAGATTCATTGATCAATTTATGTCTCTCAAGGTGTCTTTAAATAGCCTCGGCAATTATTGATTGCATCAATTTTCCCCACAACGGAGGTGAGGCTAATTGGTCTATAATTCGAAGCTAAAGACCTGTCTCCTGCTTCATAGATAGGCATCACACTTGCCATTTTTCACTTATCAGGCAATATGCCAGTTTGCAGAGATATGTTGAAAACAGGAGCTAATGATTTGCTAAGTTCCTTCAAATATTCTTTTATAACCCTTGTGAACAGTTCATCAGGCCCCGGGGATTTGCTAGGTTTAAATCTACCTGTTTGTTGGAGAGCCTATACATAATTTTTCATTTCTAGAATTTCTCTAGTTTCTTCCTTAAAAACTGAGAGGAAATCAATGTTGAAAATAAAGCGCATTTCTTTGTCACTTTCAATACAGACCCACTTTTAAGTGGGCCTATCTTGTCCCAAATCTTACTTCTATATACCTGAAACTAACCTTTTGGGTTAGTCCTCGAATCCTTTGTGTCTTTACCCTCATAAACTCTTTAAGACTTTTTATTCCTTTCTTTTTTAATCGTTTTCAATTAATATATTGATTTCTTAAGTGCCTCTCTCTCTTTCGATTCGCTTGTAAATGCCTCTCTTTTTGCCTTTGAGTTATTTTAATCTATTGTTTATCCATTTAGCTTCATATTTGAAGATTCATTCACTTATGCAACATATGGGAATCTCTATTCAAGAAACGTTTCGTCACACTGTAGCGAAGCATTTCCTTAATAAAGATTCGCATAAGTTGCATAAGTGTATCAATCTTCAACTTGTCGTTTATCAAGCCATTTATCACAGCTTCATATTTGTTTAATCGAATTTTTCTATCCGGAACAATAGTAGTCTGGGCGGATTGAACTATGCTCGAAATAATGTCGTATTGGCAACTATCACCCCTAACCTGATCTACAGGATAAGGACCAGTCACACCACACCAGTTCACCATACGCAGATAATTTCAGCCCAATGAAATCAGCCAAGAGGAAATCAGGGACACTGACTTTGTTGTAGTTATTAAGGTAATTGTATGATTTATTTGAACTGAGTGAGTTGTGATCGCTTACCCCAAGCTCATCATTAACCTCAAGATTATTAGTGATTTCTTTGTTGACTGCTACATAATACAGCTGCATTCCCTAAAACGGTTTTGGGGCCTATAAATCACACCCAAAATTAGTTTTACTCACGACCCTCAAGAAGCTGTAGCCAAAGACTCAGTGTCCGACGCTTTTAATTTTAGATCATGTCTAACGCAACAACTTATCTCTGACATACGTCGGCACTCCACCAGCCTTCCTGCTGGCCCATTCAACACAAAGAAGAAAGTAGAGGCACACATCAGGTGCGCAACACACCCTCCAGAGAATCTTCTGAGTCGCTCTGGCACTTGTGTCTGAGTGCCAGGAATGGCTTAAACGCAGCAGAGCTTTTGAGAGTTGAATGCCTCATACCACCGACAGTGATAAGGAAATGTGTAGAATGTTTAACACTTACGTCCTCTCAGTTTTTACACAGGAAGATACTAGCGATATTCCAGAAATAATTAATTATGTAGAACAGGATGATAGTAAACTATGCATGATTAGGGTCACAAGTGACATGGTCCTTAGACAAATAGATAAATTAAAACCTAACAAATCCCCAGGCCCTGATGAACTGTATGCAAGGGTTCTAAAGGAATGTAAAGAGGAGCTTAGCAAACCTATGGCTAATCTTTTCAACATATCACTGCAAACTGGCATGGTGCCAGATAAGTGGAAAATGGCAAATGTAATACCTATTTTCAAAGCAGGTGACAGGTCCTTAGCTTCGAACTATAGACCAATAAGCCTAACCTTCATAGTGGGAAAATTTATGGAATCAATAATTGCCGAGGCAATTCGTAGCCATCTTGAAAAGCATAAATTAATCAACGAATCTCAGTACGGTTTTACAAAAGGGCGTTCCTGCCTTACAAATTTAATAACTTTTTTCACTAAGGTATTTGAGGAGGTAGATCATGGTAATGAATATGATATTGTGTATATGGACTTCAGTAAGGCTTTGATAGAGTCCCACATCAGAGACTATTGAGGAAAATTAAGGCACACGGAATAGGAGAATTTTTTTCCTGGATAGAGGCATGGTTGACAAATAGGCAGCAGAGAGTTTGCATAAATGGGGAGAAATCAGAGTGGGGAAGCGTCACAAGCGGTGTTCCACAGGGGTCAGTATTGGGCCCCTTGTTGTTCACAATCTACATAAACGACATAGATGAGGGAATAAATAGCGACATAAGCAAATTTGCCGATGACACCAAAATAGGCCGTCCAATTCATTCAAATGAGGACATTAGAGCACTCCAAGATGATTTGAATAGACTGATGCAGTGGTCGGAGAAGTGGCAGATGCAGTTTAATATAGATAAATGCAAAGTTCTAAATATTGGACAGGACAATAACCATACCACATATAAACTAAATAATGTAGATCTTAATACTACTGATTGCGAAAAGGATTTAGGAGTTCTGGTTAGCAGTAATCTAAAACCAAGACAGCAGTGCATAACTGTTCGCAATAAAGCAAACAGAATCCTTGGCTTCATATCAAGAAGCATAAATAATAGGAGTCCTCAGGTTGTTCTTCAACTCTATATATCCTTGGTTAGGCCCCATCTAGATTATGCTGCACAGTTTTGGTCACCGTATTACAGAATGGATATAAATGCTCTGGAAAACGTACAGAGGAGGATGACAAGGTTGATCCCATGTATCAGAAATCTTCCCTATGAAGATAGACTGAGGGCCCTGAATCTGCACTCTCTAGAAAGGCGTAGAATTAGGGGGGATATGATTGAGGTGTATAAATGGAAAACAGGAATAAATAAAGGGGGTGTAAATAGCGTGCTAAAAATATCTAGTATTGACAGGACTCCCAACAATGGATAAATTCAGATTCAGGAAGGATATAGGAAAGCATTGGTTTGGTAATAGAGTTGTCGATGAGTGGAACAAACTCCCGATTACAGTTATAGAGGCTAAAACGTTGTGTAGTTTTAAAAATAGGCTAGATAAATATATGAGTGGGTGCGGGTGGGTGTGAGTTGGTCCTGACTAGCTTGTGCTACTAGGTCAGATGCCGTGCTCCTTCCTTAAGTGAATGTAACCTGACCTGGCTGGGTCGGGGCATTGGCTTAAGCCGGTGGGAGACTTGGACCTGCCTCGCATGGGCCAGTAGGCCTGCTGCAGTGTTCCTTCTTTCTTATGTTCTTATGTTCTTACCAGTGTGATCACCTGCCCTGACTACACCTGAACCCAAGACGTGCTGTACCCCAGCTACAGGGCGTCCACTGTGCCCGTGTCACAGGGCTTCCCCTGCCGTAGGGTTTTAAACAGTACTACACTTGACAATTGTTCACCATGTCATAGGGCTGTAAACGGTATATTACTTATACAAACTCCAACACTCCTTCGGGAGGGACTGCCGGGTCAACACATGACAAGACCCGGGCCAGGAACCGTCCTGACAAACCTACCACAACTTGAACCTGAACCATGTTAGGTTACAACAGCTTTACAAAGCTCCCTGTATATTAACACTGCCTCGTATATTAACACTGCCTGATACATTATCACTATAATGTAAATTAACAGTGCCCTGTGCATTAACACTGTTCTGTATATTAACACTATATTAACGCGTGTATTAACGCTGCCCCGTATATTAAGGCTGCCCCGTATATTAACACTATGGTGGCCCGGTGGTCTGGTGGCTAGAGCTCTCGCTTCACACACGGAGGTCCCGGGTTCGATTCCCGGTGGAAACATTTCAACGTGTTTCCTTACACCTGTTGTCATGTTCACCTAGCAGCAAATAGGTACCTGGGTTGTTAGTCGACTGGTGTGGGTCGCATCCTGGGGGACAAGATTAAGGACCCCAATGGAAATAAGACAGACAGTCCTCGATGACGCACTGACTTTTTGGATTATCCTGGGTGGCTAACCCTCCGGGGTTAAAAATCCGAAGAAATTTTATCTTAACACTGCCCCGTATATTAACACTGCCCCGTATATTAACACTGCCCCGTATATTAACACTGCCCCGTATATTAACACTGCCCCGTATATTAACACTGCCCCGTATATTAACACTGCCCCGTATATTAACACTGCCGTGTATATTAGCACTGTATTAACGCTGCCCTGCATATTGACACTGTATTAACACTGCCCTGTATATTGACACTGCACTGTATATTGACACTATTAAAACTGCCCTGTATATTATCACTATTAAAACTGCCCTGTATATTATCACTGTATTAAAACTGCCCTGTATATTAACACTGTTTAACACTGCCCTGTATATTAACACTGTTTAACACTGCCCTGTATATTAACACTGTTTAACACTGCCCTGTATATTAACACTGTTTAACACTGCCCTGTATATTAACACTGTTTAACACTGCCCTGTATATTAACACTGTTTAACACTGCCCTGTATATTAACACTGTTTATCACTGCCCTGTATATTAACACTGTTTAACACTGCCCTGTATATTAACACTGTTTAACACTGCCCTGTATATTAACACTGTTTAACACTGCCCTGTATATTAACACTGTTGTGAGAAATTATGCTGGTAAATTTTACATATAATGTCCCAAATTATTTCACCGCAATAATTGTGAAGAAACTTTGGTACTTCAAACAGTTTGCCCTTACTGATACTGGTGCACCCTTACTGATACTGGTGCACCCTTACTGATACTGGTGCACCCTTACTGATACTGGTGCACCCTTACTGATACTGGTGCACCCTTACTGATACTGGTGCACCCTTACTGATACTGGTGCACCCTTACTGATACTGGTGCACCCTTACTGATACTGGTGCACCCTTACTGATACTGGTGCACCCTTACTGATACTGGTGCACCCTTACTGATACTGGTGCACCCTTACTGATACTGGTGCACCCTTACTGATACTGGTGCACCCTTCCCCTTCTGATACGGGTGCACCCTTACTGATACTGGTGCACCCTTACTGATACTGGTGCACCCTTACTGATACTGGTGCACCCTTACTGATACTGGTGCACCCTTACTGATACTGGTGCACCCTTACTGATACTGTTGCACCCTTACTGATACTGGTGCACCCTTACTGATACTGGTGCACCCTTACTGATACTGGTGCACCCTTACTGATACTGGTGCACCCTTACTGATACTGGTGCACCTCAGATAAAAAAAATGGCCGTTGTGGTTCTGGTCTGTTGGTGAATCAGGAGTATGCAATGACTGGATGTTGGAGAAATGATGTTGGTTTTCTCAGGGTAGATGATAAGTCTCCGGAGTAGATGGTAAGTCTCCTAGGACCACAAAGTTGCAGCACCACACTGTAGATGTCCAAAGGTCAGATCGATGACTCAATACCCTCTTAATGTCAGCAAGTCAGGAACTTGAGTCAGAGCACTTGAGATTTCCACTTAAGTCCAAGTCCAAGGGAATCTTGCTCACAAATGTAGCGTCTATCCTGGAGAACCAGTCCAGCAACAGAGCTGATCCGGAGAAGAGGGAAGTGAAGTGCTGTAACATCGTGGTCCCAGGAGACTTACCATCTACTCCGGAGACTTATCATCTACCCTGAGAAAACCAACATTATTTCTCCAACATCCGGTCATTGCATACTCCTGATTCACCAACAGACCAGAACCACAACGGCCATTTTTTTTTATCTTTATTTAATTTTAAGTAAAATCCAGAAAAAAACTATCTTTATTCAATATCCCATTTTTTATTATTTATCATTTATTTTTCCATTAATTTTTTGTTCAGGTGGAAGGCGTTTCCCCTGACATAATATTGCTCCTTTTATTTTAACACTGTATTAACAAAGCCTTGTATATTAACACTGTCCTGTATATTAACACAGCCTTGTGCATTAACACTGCCCTGTATATTAACACTGCCTTGTATATTAACACTGCCCTGTATATTAACACTGCCTTGTATATTAACACTGTCCTGTATATTAACACTGCCCTGTATATTAACACTGTCCTGTATATTAACAATGCCCTGTATATTAACGCTGCCCTGTATATTAACACTGCCCTGTATATTAACACTACCCTGTATATTAACACTGCCTTGTATATTAACACTGTATTAATGCTACCTTGTATATTAATATTGATCTTTTTATTTTAACACTGTATTAACACAGCCTTGTATATTAACACTGCCCTGTATATTAACACTGTCCTATATATTAACACTGCCCTGAATATTAACACTGTATTAACACTGCCCTGTATATTAATACTGCTCTGTATATTAACACTGTATTAACTCTGCCTTGTTTATTAATACTGCCCTGTATATTAACACTGCCTTGTATATTAACACTGCCCTGTATATTAACACTGCCTTGTATATTACACTGTCCTGTATATTAACACTGCCCTGTATATTAACACTGTCCTGTATATTAACACTGCCCTGTATATTAGCACTGCCCTGTATATTACCACTGCCCTGTATATTAACACTGCCTTGTATATTAACACTGTATTAATACTACCTTATATATTAATATTGCTCTTTTTATTTTAACACTGTATTAACACAGCATTGTATATTAACACTGCCCTGTATATTAATACTGTCCTATATATTAACATGTATTAACACTGCCCTGAATATTAACACAGTATTAACACTGCCCTGTATATTAATACTGCTCTGTATATTAACACTGTATTAACTCTGCCTTGTTTATTAATACTGCCCTGTATATTAACACTTTTTTAACACTGCCCTGTAGATTAACTGTATTAACACTGCCCTGTATATCATTGCTCATTTATATTAACATTCTTCACTCGTATTTTTATATCTGTGTTAAATAAATACTAAATAAGTAATTCCTATAAATTTACCCAAGATGAGCCTCGGTGCTGGTGAAAATCTTTAGATCCAAGCAATTGGAGGTACTCTCCCTTTCGTTGGATTGAACCCATCTTCTATTTCCCAGTCGCTGTATAACCCGAACGGGTTTAGTCCTTTCCTACCATAATCAGATACAATTTATGTTTAATTTAGAATTCATGGTGGATTATTGTTTTTTAATTTAGTCAGTAACTGTGTGATAAATTTTTGTTTGTCCAGACTGTCAACTTTCTGAGGTTAGTGATCCTCTATGCACAATTTATCGAGTCCTTTTGTACATTTCGTTCAAAACAAAAGACATTCTTGTCAGTTTGAGACATTCAAAAGACTTGGGAGACAATATTTTTAAGGAATTATATCAGCAATGTTCAGGCGTTGTCGTCAGTGAGGCAACGACCATAAACAGGTCGTTGATGTTCCTATGATCGAGACAGTTCAGAACTGGTGGACAATAATTTCAAGAAACCATTCAACATTTTATTGAGGCAATAACGATAAAATCAGTAAATGCAATTATATATGGTACATTATTAAGCAAAAACGTATATATTTTTACGAATGAAAATCAATTTACAATATTTATTTATATATTAAAGCTAAAAAAAATATTACGAAAAGGCCTTAAATCCCAATCTCGTCCTTAAAAATGCATTTCATTAGATAGGAATTGGTAAGTTTGTAGTTAATTCAGAAGTGACGACCTCTTAGGAGGATGTCAGGTAACTGATGCTTCCTCTGTAGCTTCCAAGAGATACCGGATCTCATTGTAGTTTAGGTATCAAAGCAGAGTATGATACCACTTAGTAGGATCTTCCTTTTAGTGTCCAATCGATCAGACGGTAAGAAAAAATAGCTTCAGTTCCATTGATTAGGAGCCCTTCACCGACATCAAGGAGCCATTGCCTATCAAAGGATTAATTGATAATGCATTTCGTTACCATCGTTAAGAGACTACTGTAAGGACTGCCTTCAGGGAGGTCATGTGATCAGTAAATTCATCTTTATTGACAGATTTTGTGTGTTTTGCTGTGTCTGACGCTGCGGCAATAAGTGTAAATTAGCTCCATGTTCAGAGGCACCTAAGTACCCCTGTCGTCTAATCATATGCTCATTGTTCCACTATAATCAACCTTGTCCTTAATTACTATCGCATTTGCTTTGTCTGTTTCGTGAGGTGAAGTCTAAGATCTTACCTTAATTCATGGTATAACTTAACAAATCTTTGATGACAATTATATTGTAGAGGTCTGAGCTGTGCTCAGACCTCTACAACATAACTGTCATCAATGATTTAAGTTATGCTATGAATTAAGGTAAGATCTTATACTTCACCTCACGAAACAGACAAAGCAAATGCGATAGTAATTATGGACAAGGTAGATTATAGTGGAAAATGAGCATATTATTAGAAGACAGGGGTACTTACGTGCCCCTTAAATGGCGCATTAAGATGAGTCTGCCCTCAGATATATGCTCTATCATCTGTAAACTATAAAGATTATAACCGGTCTCTTCGTTTATTTGTTCAGTGTTGTTGAAGCCTCGTAAATGAAGTGGGCGTCATCAGCACTCGCATCTTTTATATTATGTGAATTTCTGTTCCTGGGAACTTACCGCCATTTTTATTGTTATGATCTCACACTGATGGGCTTTTGATATTGTCACACTGGACACATATACACTCAGGTATAATTTCACGTAATGCCATTTTTAAATCTTTGACTGAAATTGCTGCCTTAGCCTCAGTATAAACAGCAGGAAATCAATATTTTTGTTTATTGGCAGATGTGTTATACAGCTGCCTTTGACAGTGCCACATGACACTACAGGTTGTTGTACGTTTGTTGGTCGGTTCTCGTTCTAGTGAAACAAATTAATCATTTGCGAGGTATCTCTCAAACGGTCTCTGATCCTCAAGAGATAGTCTCCGGTTACAAAAACCTGGCATAATCAATGTGTGAAAAGACTTTAAGTTAGCCAAATCAAATCATGAATCGTTAGAACCATCGTAAAGTTTGGATTCCAGATATATGACGAAATATAATTTTTTTCATGAATTTCTATCTCAATTCACACACGTTTGAGCCTTCAAGCATTTCTATAAACTGTTTCAGTTTGACCCTCAGTCAAATGCAAGTTGTATAAAGTTAAAGATGGTTGACTATTTTCTGTTGGAATTTGAAGGTCGAAACCACTACTTTGATTATGATTTATGTGAACAACTATTAACAGTTACTATCAGAGGAGTTTGTCATGGGATTATTTGTCTCTCGTAAATTGATAATGATTGAGAATTTTTAATATTATCAAATCTATATGCTAAAATGAACAAAATAAATTGATAAATGTTGTTTGTCCAGACAGGTTCCTGGCCCCTCAATATGTCCAGATAAGTTCATTTTTTTCTACAGTTTATAACCAAAATTTTGTCCAGACAAGTTCATTCCTCTACGGTTTATGACCAACACTACGTCCAGACAGGCTCATTTTTCCATGGCTGCAGCGACATCTTGGGGATTAAGTTTCCAGACTTGCAGAGGGCGCGCTTGTTGCTGCAACAAAAGATGCGCAATAATTATTAAACGAAAAATTAGAAAATCAATATCTTAAAATCAGTAACAGATTTAATAATGATCTTAGAATCAAAGCTGCATCAATATACATTTTTTTTTATTATAGTATCATATTGTATATAAAATGATATTGCAGACTTAGTTTAACAGAGCGCATTGATCCAAGGAAGAAGAGGACAGCTCTAATTCATGGAAAAGGCGTATGACCGGGTGGATAGGGGGGCAATGTGGCTGATGTTGCAAATGTATGGAGTAGGAGGTAGGTTATTGAAATCAGTGAAGAGTCTTTATGAGGATAGTGAGGCTCAGGTTAGAGTACGTAGGCGAGAGGTAGATTATTTCCCAGTAAAAGTAGGCCTTAGACAAGGATGTGTGATGTCACCGTGGTTGTTCAATATATTTATAGATGGGGTTGTAAGAGAAGTGAATGCTCGGGTGTTGGCAAGAGGTGTGGGGTTAAGATATGAAGAATCTAACACAAAGTGGGAGTTGTCACAGTTGCTCTTTGCTGATGACACTGTGCTTTTGGGGGATTCTGAAGAGAAGTTGCAGAGGTTTGTGGATGAGTTTGGTAGGGTATGTAAAAGAAGAAAATTAAAAGTGAATATAGGAAAGAGTAAAGTGATGAGGATAACAAAATTAGATAACGGAAGATTGGATATCAGATTGGAGGGAGAGAGTATGGAGGAGGTGAATGTATTAAGATATTTGGGAGTGGACGTGTCAGCAGATGGGTCTACGAAGGATGAGGTGAATCATAGAATTGATGAGGAGGAAAAGGTGAGTGGTGCACTGAGGAGTCTGTGGAGACAAAGAACGTTGTCCATGGCAGCAAAAAGAGGAATGTGTGAGAGTATAATTATACCAACACTCTTATATCTGTGTGAGACATGGGTGGTGAATGTTGCAACAAGGAGAAGGCTGGAGGCAGTGGAGATGTCATGTCTGAGGGCAATGTGTGGTGTGAATATAATGCAGTGAATTCGTAGTTTGAAAATTAATTGTGGGATTACCAAAACTATTATCCAGAGGGCTGAGGAGGGGTTGTTGAGGTGGTTCGGGCATGTAAAAAGGATAGAACAAAATAGAGTGACTTCGAGAGTGTGTAAATCTGTAGTGGAGGGAAGGTGGGGAAGAGGTCGGCCTAGGAAAGGTTGCATGGAGGGGAAAAGGAGGTTTTGTCTGCGAGAGGTTTGGACTTCCAGCAGGCATGTGTGAGCATTTTAGATTGGAGTGAATGACGACACATGGTTTTTACGACTTGACGTCCTGTTGAAGTGTGAGCAAGGTAATATTTTTGAAGGGATTCACGGAAACCGGAAGGCCGGACTTGAGTCCTGGAGATGGGAAGTACAGTGCCGGCACTCTGAATGAGGGGTGTTAATGTTGCAATTTTATAACTGTAGTGTAAGCACGCCTCTGGCAAGACAATGATGTAAATGATAGTGAAAGCTTTTCTGTTTTGGGCCACCCTGCCTTGGTGGGAAACGGTCGATGTGTTAATAATTAATAAATATATATATATATATATATATATATATATATAAATATATAATATATATATATATATATATATTATATATATATATATATATATATATATATATATATATATATATGTCGTGCCGATTAGGTAAAACTTGCGATTTTGGCTTAAATAGCAACGCTCACCTTGCCTTATAAGACAAGTGAAAATTTGTGTATGCAATAATTTCGCCAAAATCATTCTTATCATAACTAAAAAAACATATTTCATTGTGTTTGTTTATTATAAAATTAATGTTAACGTAACTAAAATACATTTTGTTGGGTTAGGCTAAATTAAATTGCCCTTGTTGTAATAAGGTTAGGTAGGTTTTCAAAGTTTCTCTTGGTACAAAATTATAAATTCTTACATTAACATAAATAAAAAAATATACCTTTAAACCTATAAGAGAAAATTTTAGAAAGGACTTAATTTTAAATGAGTTCTTGCTAATTGACCAGTTTTACCTAATCGGCACGACATATATATATATATATATATATATATATATATATATATATATATATATATATATATATATATATATATATATATATATATATACCGAGTGTGTGTATTTCTTTGTGTATGTACACCAAGAGTAGTAAATCTTCCAGTGTATATTCAGTGAGAGATGTGTATCACTCAGGTCACATGCAGTGAGAGATGTGTATCACTCAGGTCACATACAGTGAGAGACGTGTATCACTCAGGACACATGCACTGAGAGATGTGTGTCACTCAGGACACATGCACTGAGAGATGTGTATCACTCAGGTCACATGAACTGAGAGATGTGTATCACTCAGGACACATTCACTGAGAGATGTTTGTCACTCAGGACACATGCACTGAGAGATGTGTGTCACACAGGTCACATGCACTGAGAGATGTGTATCACTCAGGACACATGCACTGAGAGATGTGTATCATTCAGGACACATGCACTGAGAGATGTGTATCACTCAGGACACATGCACTGAGAGATGTGTGTCACTCAGGACACATGCACTGAGAGATGTGTGTCACTCAGGTCACATGGCACTGAGAGATGTGTGTCACTCAGGACACATGCACTGAGAGATGTGTGTCACTCAGGTCACATGGCACTGAGAGATGTGTATCACTCAGGACACATGCACTGAGAGATGTGTATCACTCAGGTCACATGTAGTGAGAGATGTGTATCTCTCAGGACACATGCACTGAGAGATGTGTATCACTCAGGACACATGCACTGAGAGATGTGTGTCACTCAGGACACATGCACTGAGAGATGTATGTCACTCAGGACACATGCACTGAGAGATGTTTATTACTCAGGTCACATGGCACTGAAAGATGTGTCACTCAGGACACATGCACTGAGAGATTGTGTCACTCAGGTCACATGGCACTGAGAGATGTGTATCACTCAGGACACATGCACTAAGATATGTGTATCACTCAGGTCACATGTAGTGAGGGATGTGTATCACTCAGGACACATGCACTGAGAGATGTGTATCACTCATGACACATGCACTGAGAGATGTGTGTCACTCAGGACACATGCACTGAGAGATGTGTGTCACTCAGGACACATGCACTGAGAGATGTGTATCACTCAGGTCACATGTAGTGAGAGATGTGTATCACTCAGGACACATGCACTGAGAGATGTGTATCACTCAGGACACATGCACTGAGAGATGTGTATCACTCAGGACACATGCACTGAGAGATGTGTGTCACTCAGGACACATGCACTGAGAGATGTGTCACTCAGGACACATGCACTGAGAGATGTGTGTCACACAGGACTCATGCACTGATAGATGTGTTCACTAGCACATGATGAGAGATGTGTATCACTCAGGATCACATGCACTGAGAGATGTGTATCACTCAGGACACATGCACTGAGAGATTGTTCACTCAGGACACATGCACTGAGAGATGTGTATCACAAGGACACATGCACTGAGAGATGTATCACTCAGGTAACACTGAGAGAGTGTTCACCGACCATGCACTGAGAGATGTGTATCACTCAGGCACATGCACTGAGAGATGTGTATCACTAGGACACATTCACTGAGAGATGTGTGTCACTCAGGACACATGCACTGAGAGATGTGTTCACTAGGTCACATGCACTGAGAGATGTGTATCACTCAGGACACATGCACTGAGAGATGTGTTCACTCAGGACACATGCACTGAGAGATGTGTATCACTCAGGACACATGCACTGAGAGATGTGTATCACTCAGGACACATGCACTGAGAGATGTGTGTCACTCAGGACACATGCACTGAGAGATGTGTGTCACTCAGGTCACATGGCACTGAGAGATGTGTATCACTCAGGACACATGCACTGAGAGATGTGTGTCACTCAGGACACATGCACTGAGAGATGTGTATCACTCAGGACACATGCACTGAGAGATGTGTGTCACTCAGGACACATGCACTGAGAGATGTGTGTCACTCAGGACACATGCACTGAGAGATGTGTCACTCAGGACACATGCACTGAGAGATGTGTGTCACTCAGGACACATGCACTGAGAGATGTGTATCACTCAGGACACATGCACTGAGAGATGTGTATCACTCAGGACACATGCACTGAGAGATGTGTATCACTCAGGACACATGCACTGAGAGATGTGTATCACTCAGGACACATGCACTGAGAGATGTGTATCACACAGGACACATGCACTGAGAGATTTGTATCACTCAGGTCACATGCACTGAGAGATGTGTATCACTCGGACACATGCACTGAGAGATGTGTGTCACTCAGGTCACATGGGACTGAGAGATGTGTATCACTCAGACACATGCACTGAGAGATGTGTTCACTCAGGTCACATGCACTGAGAGATGTGTTCACTCAGGACACATGCACTGAGAGATGTGTATCACTCAGGACACATGCACTGAGAGATGTGTTCACTCAGGTCACATGTAGTGAGAGATGTGTATCACTCAGGACACATGCACTGAGAGATGTGTATCACTCAGGTCACATGTAGTGAGATGTGTATCACTCAGGACACATGCACTGAGAGATGTGTATCACTCAGGACACATGCACTGAGAGATGTGTGTCACTCAGGACACATGCACTGAGAGATGTGTGTCACTCAGGACACATGCACTGAGAGATGTGTATCACTCAGGACACATGCACTGAGAGATGTGTGTCACTCAGGACACATGCACTGAGAGATGTGTATCACTCAGGTCACATGCACTGAGAGATGTGTATCACTCAGGACACATGCACTGAGAGATGTGTGTCACTCAGGACACATGCACTGAGAGATGTGTGTCACTCAGGACACATGCACTGAGAGATGTGTATCACTCAGGACACATGCACTGAGAGATGTGTATCACTCAGGACACATGCACTGAGAGATGTGTATCACTCAGGACACATGCACTGAGAGATGTGTATCACTCAGGACACATGCACTGAGAGATGTGTGTCACTCAGGACACATGCACTGAGAGATGTGTGTCACTCAGGACACATGTAGTGAGAGATGTGTATCACTCAGGTCACATGCACTGAGAGATGTGTATCACTCAGGACACATGCACTGAGAATGTGTATCACTCAGACACATGCACTGGGAGATGTGTGTCACTCAGACACATGTACTGAGATGTGTCACTCAGGACACATGCACTGAGAGATGTGTGTCACACAGGACGCATGCACTGAGATGTGTATCACTCAGGTCACATGCACTGAGAGATGTGTATCACTCAGGACACATTCACTGAGAGATGTGTGTCACTCAGGACACATGCACTGAGAGATGTGTGTCACTCAGGTCACATGGCACTGAGAGATGTGTATCACTCAGAACACATGCACTGAGAGATGTGTATCACTCAGGTCACATGTAGTGAGAGATGTGTATCACTCAGGACACATGGACTGAGAGATGTGTATCACTCAGAACACATGCACTGAGATATATGTGTCACTCAGGACACATGCACTGAGAGATGTGTGTCACTCAGGACACATGCACTGAGAGATGTGTCACTCAGGTCACATGGTGAGAGTGTGTATCACTAGATACATGCATGAGATATGTGATCTCTCAGGACACATGCACTGAGAAATGTGTATCACTCAGGACACATGCACTGAGAGATGTGTGTCACTCAGGACACATGCACTGAGAGATGTGTATCACTCAGGACACATTCACTGAGAGATGTGTGTCACACAGGTTACATGCACTGAGAGATATGTATCACTCAGGTCACATGTAGTGAGAGATGTGTATCACTCAGGACACATGCACTGAGAGATGTGTATCACTCACGACACATGCACTGAGAGATGTGTGTCACTCAGGACACATGCACTGAGAGATGTGTCACTGAGGACACATGCACTGAGAGATGTGTGTCACACAGGTCACATGCACTGAGAGAGATGTATCACACAGGTCACATGCACTGAGAGATGTGTATCACTCAGGACACATGCACTGAGAGATGTGTATCACTCAGGTCACATGCACTGAGAGATGTGTATCACTCAGGTCACATGCACTGAGAGATGTGTGTCACTCAGGACACATGCACTGAGAGATGGTTGTCACTCAGGACACATGCACAGAGATGTGTGTCACTCAGGACACATGCACAGAGATGTGTGTCACTCTGGACACATGCACAGAGATGTGTGTCACTCAGGACACATGCACTGTGAGATATGCATCTCTCAAAAAGTAATAAGACTTAAGTGACTTTCTCCAGGAACATTGTTTCTTGAGAAACTGACTGAGTGGTCAGTAAAGCGCTAGGAATTTAATTTCCCTTCAGAATGATTATATTGCTAAATTATTGATACTTACACCAGCTCAGCTTGAACGAAGGCCAACGGTTGCATCATTTCCATATTGTCAGAATTGTCACATATTATCCTGGCCAAGCTGGTGTGTCTGATCTGTTGTAACTGAGCCTCTGAGAAGGAAGATTCTAAGTCTCCATTTTCATAGTAGAATCTATCGCCCACCTGTTGAAATAATGTGAGAAAGCTTAGTTTGACAGTATTTTTATGCACTTCATGTGAGCGGTAGTCACCTCATACTCATGGTGTGAGTCGTAGTCACCTCATACCCATGCTGTGGGATATAGCAAAAGATTACTGAAGCGCATAATGAGTCTAGGGAGCTTGCCTCAATATGTTTGTTGGCCAGGAAAATGCTATAAAATGGGTGACTTCTAACATGAAGTATCACAGTGAAAAATATCCAGAACAGAAATATCTAAGTGCTTTCCTGCGTCTACCCGCACATCTTCAGAGGAGGAACTAGCCAGATGTTAAACAATTCAGGTGTAAGGACTTAGAGGTAGGAACTGAGTCAGCATTAAGTTTAATATCTTTATTATGCACCCCAAACCCAGTTTAATATCTTTATTATGCACCCCAAACCCAACACGTGGGCGGCAGTCATAAGATTACCGAGGTACATAATGGGTCCAGGGACTCGATAATGTTGAATGTAATAATGCTGATAAATATAATGAGGGTAGTGGTGTCGGTGTAGTCAGGTGGAGGTACTAGTCAGGTGCGAGCACTCATCACGTTCATGAACTGTCAGTAGCAAGAATTATAAGTAATACTTTAACGAGTTCAGGTACAGGAGCTCAGAGATACAGGTGAATTAGTGAGCAGCAAGAACCATGTCATGCTCAAGGTGCTGAAATTTACACGGAGAAAAATATACACACGAGCCACCACACCTGGGTATCTTCGAAGAAGTTTCGCCAACCAGTAGTTTGATCAGTTCAGTACAAAGATGAAATGCAACATCTGGGTGTGCAACACTTAGATGTCTTATAAAGATACCTAGGTACATATTGTACATTTTGTCATATTGTACATATCAGCATTGTGCAGTACAGCATCACTGACAGGAACAAATATTGTCTGGTGAGGGATCAAAGTTGTCCATCATTTGTGTACAAGACAAGAATGAGGTCCACAGTCAGGTGAAGAGTACGCGTGGAATTAGAACTCATGGCAAGAGCGTCGTACAACTTCATGCCAGTGCGTCACGGCCACGCTGGAGGGAGATTCATCTGTAGAAAGTTGCATTTGTGGTCACAGTGGTGGCCCATGCTAACCTTCCTGTGGTGTATAAATATACCTAGTTGGATGAATCTTATTGTATCTAGCTGGCCCAGTGGCTTACACACTGGCCTGGAGTTTTACGACACACTTGTCATGGGTTCTAACCCCCCGTAGCGTGGGTAGTCTACCACTATACGTACCCTGAGGCGAGCAAACTGGTCACCCACTATACAGAGGAAGGTGTGACCCAGGAGGGAGCCAGCCGTGGGTCGCTCTGCGATCCCTCCAATGAAGATGTCGATGTCGTCGACATCCTCATACAAGACACGCAGTTGGTCGATTATCTGAAAATAGAAGATGTTATGTAAACACTAAATAACAATAGTGTATTTAATGATATTGCTACTCTTTAATGGGTGCCCCGATGCCGGTGAAGGAGTTTGATCCAAGGTACTTAAGCCATCATTCCTTGATGTAAACTTCATTACCTTCCATTCTCTAAGTGCTGAATGTCACCTCAGTGCTTAATTCTTTCAGCTCAATGTAATAGAGATATTAATTACTTAAGGAACTTTTATAATAGTGGAAAAAAAAACTATCTAACCTCAAAAGACATAACAATTTTATAATTTTTAGGTCTTCAAGTTTAATGAATTTTCTAAGATTACAATTTTTTTTTAAATACATTGCACAGTGCGTCTCATTTATTATCTTAGTTAAAGCTCTTAAGCTGCCGATAACTGATTACAAAATGAGATATTTCACAGAATTGAAGAATTATATAAAATGAAAAAGTCCCAGGATATGTCAGGATTGTTATCCCCTGAGTGTATATAACCCAGGATATGCCTGGATTGTTATCCCTTGAGTGTACATAACCCAGGATATGCCAGGATTGTTATCCTCTGAATGTACATAACCCAGGATAAGCCAGGATTGTTATCCTCTGAGTGTACATAACCAAGGATATGCCAGGATTTTCCTCTGAGTGTACATAACCCAGGATATCCCAAGATTGTTATCCCTTGAGTGTACATAACCCAGGATATGTCAGGATTGTTATCCTCTGAGTGTACATATCCCAGGATATGAGAAGATTGTTATCCCTTGAGTGTACATAACCCAGGATATGCTTGGATTGTTATCCCCTGAGTGAACATAACCCAGGATATGCCAGGATTTTCCCTTGAGTGTACATAATCCAGGATATGCCAGGATTATCCCCTGAGTGTACATAACCCAGGATATGCCAGGAATGTTATCCCTTCAGTGTACATAACCCAGGATACGCCAGGATTGTTATCCTCTGAGTGTACATAACCCAGGATATGTCAGGATTGCTATCCCCTGAGTGTACATAACCCAGGTTATGCAAGGATTGTTATCCCCTGAGTGTACGTAACCCAGGATATGCCAGGATTGTTATCCCCTGAGTGAACATAACCCAGGATCTGCCAGGATTGTTATCCCTTGAGTGTATATAACCCAGCATATGTCAGGATTGTTATCTCTTGAGTGTACGTAACCCAGGATTGTTATCCAAAAGTGAACATAACCCAGGATATGCCAGGATTATCCCCTGAGTGTACGTAACCCAGGATATGTCAGGATTGTTATCTCTTGAGTGTACATAACCCAGGATATGCCAGGATTGTTATCCCCTTAGTGTACATAACCCAGGATATGCCAAATTTGTTATCCCCTGAGTGAACATAACCCAGGATATGCAAGGATTATCCCCTGAGTGTACATAACCCAGGATATGTCAGGATTGTTATCTCTTGAGTGTACATAACCCAGGATATGCCAGGATTGTTATCCCCTTAGTGTACATAACCCAGGATATGTCAGGATTGTTATCTCTTGAGTGTACATAACCCAGGATATGCCAGGATTGTTATCCCCTGAGTGTACATAACCCAGGGTATACCAGGATTGTTATCCCCTGAGTGAACATAACCCAGGATATGCCAGGATTATCCCCTGAGTGTACATAACCCAGGATATGCCAGGATTGTTATCCAAAAGTGAACATAACCCAGGATATGCCAGGATTATCCCCTGAGTGTACATAACCCAGGATATGCCAGGATTGTTATCCCCTGGGTGAACCTAACCCAGGATATGCCAGGATTATCCGCTTAGTGTACATAGCCCAGGATATGCCAAGATTGTTATCCTCTGAGTGAACATAACCCAGGATATGCCAGGATTATCCCCTGAGTATACAAAACCCAGGATATACCAGGATTGCTATCCCCTGAGTGTACATAACCCAGGATATACCAGGATTGTTATCCCCTGAGTGTTCATAAACCATAACAGCCCAACATTACTAATATCTAGTGGCTAATAAACCAGGATGACCGAAGTTTATCCCTATAAACTCTAATATTATTAAACCCAGATGAATAATAACTTGACATAACAGATTATTAACTCCAGCAAATAAGCCAGGATAACCCAAGAAAGACATACACTTTCATGTGGAAAAATGCAAACTTCTCATCATTGGTAATGAAAATAATCCTAACCTAAGTAAAGCGAATAGTATAGAACTTGATCATATACAATACGAAAAGAACTTAAGAGTTCTCATTAGTAAAAACATAATGTCAATACAACAGCGCATAAATACAGTGGAACCTCTGGTCACGACCATAATTCGTTCCAAAACTCTCGTCGTGACCCAATTTGGTTGTGACCCGAACCTAATTTCCCTATTGGAACGTATGTAAATACGATTAATCCTTTCCAGACCTCTATGAACTGTATGTAAATAATATTTTTTTAGGATTTTTAAACACAAATAGTTAATTATACCGTAGAATGCGCACTGCAATACTAAACTAAATGTAAAAACCTTGAATAACACTGAGAAAACCTTGAACAACAGAGTAAACTAACATTGTACAAGTCCTAACAGTTTTAAGTAGCGCCTAATAGCTGAGCAGTGAACTCCGTTATTTATTGTCCGATTTCTTTCATTTTTAGTGTACGTTAAGAAGCATCTTTCCATCATACATTGCCCAAGTTTCAAAAACATAGCCCAACAAACAACTTAGAAAAAAAAAATATTTACCAAAAATCATATATGGCAAGCAATAGCAAAGTACTGGCACTGCGAGAAACTGATTTGGCACTACCTGCTGATAAAACATTGTTTATCCGAATTTATCACGGTTGTAATTACAGGAAATGGGGAAAATTGGCGCGTGCGAAAAAAATGGCGCAACATGTGAAAATTGGTGTGTCTGTGTTTATTCAGCACCTGATTATGTGTTCGTGACCAGATGCAAAAATTTGGCGAATTTGTTCGTGTTCGGAAGCGTTCGTGTCCAAAGGTTCCAATGTATATGTATTAAGGCTAAAATATCACTAGGATTTATATTGTGGAGAAATTTCTCCAGGAGGGGGGGTATTGGCCCCCTTCATCCCTTTCAGCCCTCTCAGAGAGGGCAGTGGAGTCTTGTTTTCTTCCACGTCAAGTAATTGGACACAGATGTACCAGGCTAGACATGCCACTTCCTTGTACGTCACGGCTGACCGCTGTTGTAATTTGGATGGGGTTAATGAGATAATCGATCTCTTACTGTAGTAGGAATATTAAGAAAATCCTACACCCACTCTAATATCATGTTAAAGATAACATACACAGTCGTCTAGGTCCAGACAGCAAGAAATCAGGCCTTTTGCATTGCTTCCTGTAGAAGTTTGGCAAGCAAGGGAAACCATGCTGGATCGACATTTCCTTTATGTCAGGGCACGCCGGGCGAGCAAGCGGGGGGTTAGCGAGGGCAAAGGATTAGATTGCATTATACTGTCCCAGAGGGAACATTCATGCCGGGTTAATGGATAACGAACTCTGTTCAGAGCGTTTTGTATATAAAAAGACAATCCAAATTAGCGGTATATTACAGAGAAGTGTGCGCAACTTCTTGTAGTGACATTACTGCAAATAGACAAATATTGGAGAATGTAACTGTGAGTGTAACACCACCAGACTACGACGTGTGACATTCTTCAACGATACTTCAATCAAAACAACATTTTCTGGGTAACAATTAAGGGTCCGATACAAATACCTAGGTAAGTCTGCTCAGACATGTTAAAGTTCTATTGACTGTGCAGTTTGGAACTGATTTATGTTCTGGGCCGATTTATCATACACCCAGTTATGCAAGGGCTTTTAAGCCCAATCCAGTAAGTTATTCAGTATTCTTTTACTGAATATATGGGTATACGCTCATTTGGGACAATTATTCTTTAACTCACTTAATACATATATGTCCCTAACAGCTCCGTGGCGGTGGAACACTGGGTCACGTCGGGGGAACATTCTGGCCGCAGCTGCAGAAAGTTGACCCAGCAACAAAGATAAGTACGTACTGTGTTATCTGTTACTGTACCAGTTGATGTTCTACCAATGTAAAATTTACCACATATATCAATATGTTTGAATAAAATAAATTCAAGATGTGGATAAAAACAGGAACACTTCAGGATGTTTATTAAATGAAAAGTTACCCGAAGAGTTGTTTGTGGCTTCTACAGTCCTAATACAGAGTGTGGTGTGACATGTAGTGACGGTGTGGTGTGACAGCTGACATGTAGTGATGGTGTGGTGTAACAACTGACATGTAGTGACGGTGTGGTGTGACAGCTGACATGTAGTGACGGTGTGGTGTGACAGCTGACATGTAGTGACGGTGTGGTGTAACAGCTGACATGTAGTGACGGTGTGGTGTAACAGCTGACATGTAGTGACGGTGTGGTGTAACAGCTGACATGTAGTGACGGTGTGGTGTAACAGCTGACATATAGTGACGGTGTGGTGTGACATGTGACATGTAGTGACGGTGTGGTGTAACAGCTGACATGTAGTGACGGTGTGGTATGACATGTGACTTGTAGTGACGGTGTGGTGTAACAGCTGACATGTAGTGACGGTGTGGTGTGACATGTGACATGTAGTGACGGTGTGGTGTGACAGTTGACATGTAGTGACGGTGTGGCGTGACAGCTGACATGTAGTGACGGTGTGGTGTGACAGGTGACATGTAGTGACGGTGTGGTGTGACAGTTGACATGTAGTGACGGTGTGGCGTGACAGCTGACATGTAGTGACGGTGTGGTGTGACAGGTGACATGTAGTGACGGTGTGGTGTGACAGTTGACATGTAGTGACGGTGTGGCGTGACAGCTGACATGTAGTGACGGTGTGGTGTGACAGGTGACATGTAGTGACGGTGTGGTGTGACAGATGACATGTAGTGATGGTGTGGTGTGACAGTTGACATGTAGTGACGGTGTGGCGTGACAGGTGACATGTAGTTAGTCCTCGGGTGTTCACAACTGTCTAGGACACAGGCATTATGCACATCCGGCCTGCAGATATATATGTGTTCATCTATATTTTTCAGTGATTTACATTTTAATGGTATGTTAGTAGTAGTAGATGCTCATTGCCTTCGCTATTATGTTCGCTCTCATGACCTCCGCAATCCTTCCATATACAGGATTGTCACTGATGTTAGTAGACGTTCTTTATTTGTTCATCACCCCTGTTTACTCTCCCTTTTCTCTTCGAGTACATTCGCTTTTGTCTTCTCTTCAGTTACAACCTTTCTATGTTCATGTATCATCTAACTTGTCCCTACCTCCTTGGGAAGTTCCGATGGTTCGTGTCTGTTCTTTCCCACTGCCATGCGCGAGGTTCAACTGCCTACAGTGGCTTCTCGCTCTCTTTTTCTTAACCAATTCCAATCTCATTCTCATGCCATCGCAGTGTACACCGATGGTTCCAAGTCTTCTGACGGCATCAGATTAGCAGCAGTGTTTCCGGACAGAGTCGTGCGAGGGCATTTATTATCCTCGGCTAGCATGTTTACAGCTGAATTGTAAGCCATTCTCGTAGCACTTATCCATATTGCATCTATGCCTGTGTCACCAACTGTGGTCGTTTCAGACTCCCTTTGTGCTTTACAGGCTATATGAAAATTTTATACACCTCATCCCCTGATTCTTCACATCCAACTTTGTTTACTTCGTATCTCTAGCAAGCACAAAGATATTGTTTTTTTGTTGGGTCCCTGGTCATGTTGACGTACATGACAATGAACAGGTAGACACTGCTGCACAATCAGTTTCATATAGAGGTGTTCCATTCACAGACTATTTTGCTGTAATTGCTACCCACCTTCGCACCCGTTGACAACAACATTGGTCTGATCTGCTACATAACCCAGACTGTCTCGTTGACTTTTTGACATCAACTGATTTACTGCACAAACTCTGATGACAATTCCTCTAGCACTCCTCACTGCCCTTTCTACCTCAATCTCTTGCTACCCTCCACCCCTTCACTATCCACTGCCCTGCTGCACTCCATGACCTAATAATAATCCCTATCCCTCTTGCTACCCAATACCCCTGCACCCTTCCCTTCCCAGCTGCGCTGTATGACCCTTGTAGGTTTAGTGCTTCTCTTTTATTATATTAATAATAACTTAATTGTATTCATATACATAGCTACCTAATAGTCATGTTTTAATTAACTTTATTTAATTACCATTTGCCACAGGCACTTGTAGATTTACAACTGTCTTGATCTAGTCTTTCTCAGGATGAGACCAACAACAACAAACTTACTCCTAGATATATATTTACTGCTCATCAACACGGTTAGCAAGTTAAAGGCGATTTATTCATGTTTTGTCATGTCTAAAATTCCACCCAGAGTATTCAACTAACTTGCTTTACTGCTAGATGAAGAGGGGCAGCAGACTGAAAGAGAGTTAAAGAAACGTCTTACCTTGACCAAGCTATGACCCGGGTCCTTTCAGTTTTGAACTGAACATTTCGCTGCTGAGCTATGAGTTACCACTTGTAGTTTTAGTTAAGTAGTTACATTGTTCGGCATGTTATATACATATACTGTGCTTCCAATCTCCATTTATTCTTCCGTGTATTCCTTTTTAAGGGGGGTTACTTGTCTCGGTAAACAAGCTGTCAATCTGAGGAATTGAACATTTTGGTCTTCTTCCTCAGACCAAACCTAATTACCCCCTAATCCCCCTACCCTATCCCATCCTCCTTTTTTTTCCCCTTTCCACCCCTTCCCATCCCTCCCTTTTCTCCATCCTGTTAATAGCCTCTGGGGTCCTTCCCTCTGGCATTACGGTTTCTAGGTAGGGAAAGTGTGCCGGGGTTCATTCTGCTCCTTGGGGTTCCTCGGGAGTGGTGTAGTTTGCCGTGGAATCTGGAAGATCTGGAGGTGCCCTACTCCCTACCCAGATTTCCAGGAGGTGGGGCAGGGTGTCCTGCAGGTAACGGGTGTATCTCCAGAGGCTGCCTGTCAGTTCTGGAAGATGGCAGCCAAAGAAGATATGGTTTGTGGCAGGTATCCGACTGCCCTCTCTTTAGTTAGCCAAGGTAGCTCGGTAGATGTGAGGTTGCTATCCCGGAGCACTGGTTTACTGGTGTGAAGGGTTGGGTATAGGACAGGTTCCATGCTGCATCTGCACTGCTGGCGGTACTGAGGTCCTCTTGGATGAGAGGGGAACTTACGGCGCTTTCATGCCTTCTAGTGACTGTCCCTCAGCTGCCCCTCGTCCTTTTTTTTTCCTTCTTTCTTTTTTATCTTAAAATAATAATACGAAAGAAGTACCACCATCATGGAGTCTTCGTTCTGTGAACCCCCTCCTCCTCCCAGGTCCCTTTTTGTTACCACATCCTGTACTGACCCGGCTTCGTTATTGGACCATTCTCTAGACATTTCCCATACCCCTGTACCTCCTACTGGTGATGCATCATCATCTTCTTCAGGTGCCAAAGCTCCGCCCATTTTTTCTAGTGCATCTGTCTCTTGTTCTTCTTTAACTATGCATCCAGCGTTCCCAAATATGGTACGACAGTTTTTGGATCGCCCACCTGCCTCAGGTCAGGCCACCTGCAGTTCTACGCTTAAACGTTCCAGACCATTTGCTGATGACGGTTCTTCAATTTCTGCTCATTCCACCCAGAAACGACTTACATGGCACCCACTTCCTTTATGCACTATGTTTCCTTACAACTGACGTCTCCAACTGATCATCTTTCAGACCACAGTATTGGTAAAGCTTTTTTATGACACGTTGGCGAAAATATATTCTTTCACGCTCTTCGAATCGATGCACGCATCTTTACAGTTCAGAATGCAGACCAAGCTCATGATCTCTCCAATCTTCCATTGATAACATTCTTGTCACAGTTCACAAGCACGCTACTCTCAGTTCTTGCAGTGGTACGGTGGTCTTACCGTGTACCATTATACAGTGTGATTTTCTGTCTTACGGTAACGATATTTTAGAGCAATTAGTCCTTCAGGACCTTCCGTTTCTCAAAATGGATACATATGTCGTGCCCACTCGTGAGCAGACGCGCTTTCCCAATAACATTGCCCACTTAACCTTTAACTGTCGTGAACTCCCGTCCTCCGTTTGTATCACAGGACATCACCTAAGGGTCCATAAAGTGGTGTCGCACCCCAACAGTGTCAAAATTGTTGGTGCTTCTAACATCTTGCTAAATACTGCAGGTCTGCAGCAGAGTGCCCAGTCTGTGGTGCCGCGGATTACGCCAATGCATCTTGCAGTCGTCCTTCCACTTGTCTTAATTGCAACAAAACTCATTCTTCTTTTTTCCGCCGATGTCAAGTCTATCTTAATGAACGTGAAATCCATTGTCTTAAGGAGAGCGAAGGCCTTACTTATGCTATAGCTGACTCTCGACTCCGCCTTCAGGGGAATCTTCCTCATGTTCCTTTTTCTTGAATAGCTAGGAGACCTCCAACCTTGGCAGTTCCCCGCCTACCAGCTCCTCTGGTGCCATATCTTCCGGGGTCACCCCCTTCTCTAATTCTTTTGCGGTTTTACCCTCTGAAACCCCCACCTCTTTACCTCTTTTTACCCTTATTTCTTCATATCGCCCACTAGTTTCTCAGTCTGAGGTCTCGCACGCCTGCACCTTTTTTCCTCCTATCACCTACAAAGTTGAACCTGTCTCCAAAGCCCAAGTCTCTTCGCATTCCTCCAGTGCTTACAATTCCCCAACAGTTTTCCTTTTCGGCCTCGGTGCCTAGTTCTCACCCCCTTTCTAACTCTCACACGAAGATGGAGGCTCACCCCCCTCGTGTGGTCCCCTCTTCTCTTGTATCCTCTAGACTTCTCCCCCAGTCCCCTTCCAGTCTCCCTCCTCTCCATCTCTCCAGGTTCATACTCCCCTCCCCTCTCAGACTTCTTTGGTTTCCTCCATAGTCTCCCTGATCTCTATTTGCTGTACCTCACCTGTCTCTGAAGTCATGGTATCGGCATCTTCCTTGTCCGCTGAAACACTTGTTATCTCCGACAATATTGCAGAGACGAAACCCTCTTATTTTTCACAACCCTCACAGCAATCTTTTGCTTCACAGCAAACAGATTCTTTCTTGCTTACGCCACACATTGACTTCACTGACCCTACTAGCCTGTAGATTTTATCGCTTCTCGTTGTTGACTTATTTACAATGGAATATTCGTGGCCTCAGGGGTAATCGGGGAGAGCTCCTGGTGTTGCTCTCCCAGTTTTTCCCAGGATGTTTTCGGGTTACAAGAGCCTGAAGTTCTTTCAGCAGTTATCTGTCCTGTTTCGGGCTATGTGCTGTTGCATACCGTTTCAACACGTCATTGTTCGTTCTAAGCTGCATTATTCTGCAGCCCGTTTTTATCTGCACAGGTGGTATACAATTTGCTCTCTATATCTCTCTCCCCTTCCTGTGCATTCTGTATCTCGGAAGATGCGTTCTTGATGTCTTCTCTGCCGCCGCCCATCTTGTAGTTAGGTGATTTTAACGCTTATCATCTTTGGGGAGGGTCCCACAGTGACTCTTGTGGTGATCAGTTAGAGACTCTTCTCACTTCTCATCCTCTTCATGTTTTAAATACGGGTCCTCCCACCCATTTTGACTTTCGCACTGAGTCTCTCTCTTGCATCGATCTTTCTATCTGTTCCTCGTCAATTGCCCTTGATTACGCTTGGTCTGTTCTCCCGGTTTTGCACGACTGTGATCAGTGTCCTATTATTTTAACTTGTACTAAGTATTCCCGACTGCCTCGTAGCCCTCATTGGCAATTTGGACGAGCGAATTGGGACTTACACTCTCATCTTACCGCTTTTTGTGGAGATACTTCTTCGCCCACTGTTGATGAGCTGGTGCACCAGTTTTCGACTGCTGCATCACGTTCTATTCCTCAAACCTCAGGCAGGCATTCTCAGACATGCGTGACTTGGTCTCCTGAGTGTTCCTGTGCAGTGCGTTTGAAACGTGCTGCGTGGGGCCATTATCAATATAATCGGACCGCAGATCGTCTTTTGGATTTTAAGCGGGAAAGGGCAGTCGCTCGCCGCGTCATACGCGACTCTAAACGCACTTGTTGGCAAGACTACGTTTCTACTGTTACCTCGACTTTACATGTGCGGTTTGGAAGAAGGTACGGAAGTTTTGTGGTAAGTACGCTCCTGACCTAGCTCCCGTTTTGCGGGTTGTTGGTGTTAGTGTTGCGGAACCTCTTGAGGTTGCCTGGGAAATTGGGAACTATCTTGTCCGTGTCTCCTCTGTCCCTCGTTTCTCGCTTCTAAGTCTACCAGGGAGTAATCGCCTTTGGATTTCTCTTCTAATAAGATGGAGCCGTATAACGTACCTTTTACTCTCTAGGAACTAGAGTCCACACTTTCTGCTTGCCGGTCATCGGCAGCTGGGCCTGATGATATTCATATCCGTATGCTACAACATCTGCATTCTACAGCCCTTACAGTCCTTTTGCGTCTTTTCAGTTTAGACGCGAGGGGTTCTCCCTCAACAATGGAAATCTGCCATTGTACTACCATTTTGCAAACCAGGCACTTCGGGGTATGATACCTCTCACTATCGTCCCATTGCTCTGACCAGTGTAGTCTGTAAGGTGATGGAATGATTGGTGAATAGACGTCAGATATGGTATTTGAAGACTCACAATAGTCTTTTTCCTCGCCAATATGGCATTCGTAAGGGCCACTCTACTTTGGACACCTTGCTCCACTTAGATACGTATGTGTATAATGCATTTGCAAATAAACACTCAGTCCTAGCAGTCTTTTTTGATCTCGAGAAGGCATATGACAACACTTGGAGGTATAACATCTTAGTCTAGGCCCACTCCTTAGGCCTCCGCGGTAATCTACCGACCTTCCTTGCTGCTTTCTCATCTGAAAGACATTTTCGTGTCCATGTTGGCGCCTCGCTTTCCTCAGACCTTGTTCAGGCCGAGGGAGTCCCACACTACCCTTTTTCTCTTGACTATAAATGACCTACCTTCCCTTCTTCCATCGCATATTTGGTCGTCACTTTATGATGACGATTTCGCTATAGCTTACGCAGGCGCTGACTGTCGCCTGGTAGCGGCCTCCCTTCAGGATGCGATTGACCGTGTTTCCCATTGGGCCATTTCTCATGGATTTAAATTTTCTAGTGCAAAAACTCATTTCATTTCATTCACTAGACGTCCTCTTGTCCCAGATTTTCCATTGTATTTACACGGCTCACGTATCCCAGAATGTGATACAGTTAAGTTTTTTTGCCTTCTATTCGATCGCCGGTTGACATGGAAGCCTCACATTTCCTCTTTGAGGGCAGCTTTCCATGGTCTGGTGAATCTCCTTAAAATTCTTGGGCATCATTCATGGGGAGCAGAGCGACAGACTCTTCCCCGTTTGCATTCCACCCTAGTCTTGTCCAAGCTGGATTATGGCTTTTCCTACAACTCTTCATCATCAGGGTCTATGTTTATGCCTTGGTGCCTTTCGTTCAACCCCTGTTGAAAGCCTCTATGCTGAGGCGAATGTTCCTTCCTTAGCAGCTCGCCATAATGCTCATTGCCTTCGTTACTTTGTCCGCTCTCATGACCATTCTTACCTTATCTTCCATTCTTGCAGACGGTCCTGCCTTTGACTTAAATTCACTTTTTTACTTTTTTGTCAGCAACTGCTTTACTATACGAACTTTGACACATAACCCTTAGTGTCCCTTCCACCCCTTTTCTCCCCTCACCTGTGATCCCCTCTCCACCTAGCTGTTTATAGCCCAGGCACTATTTTATGCCCCGCAGAGCTGCATGACCCTTGATTATAATAATAATAATAATCTATTCATGGAGAGTCGTTCATTATGACTTATCTTGGGTTTAACGATTATTATTAAGACAACAACAACAAAGAATAGTAGTAATTCTCACCTCTTCGTCGATGACATCCCTGAGATCATCAAAGCTCTTGGCTAGAGGGAGATTACATATGTTCCTCCACTTATTGTAGCCAGGCAGACCATGGTCACGGCCACGCTGGATGTTCAGTGCTACCAGATCCATGCCGAAACGATTCTTACCAGCGAACAAGTGGTTGGTCAGCTGAAGAGTGCAAATTGTCGTTATATTTTGCAGAGGATGGTAAGCAGATATTGGTTATATGAAATGGTTGTACCATGTTCCTACCGGGTCCTTACCTGTGAGTTCCTTCAGTTCAGAACGTGTAAGTGAAGACAATTGTTTATTATGGCGTGGCATGTTACTGGAGTGTAAGCAAGGTAGTTTTTATGAACGGCTTCAAGTGTAACAAGTTAGAAGGACTTGAGTCGTGGAGATTTGGAAATACAGTGCCTGAAATCTGACGGATGGGTGGGGACGTTCCAGTTTGAGGGTCGTTTCAATTGTGATGTCTACTCAATTCTGGGAATAAAGCTTTTGAACAAGTATAGGTGAAAATGTTTCTTTTGAGTCACCCACCTTGGTAGAAGACGGTCTTTGTGTAGTAGTAGTAGTAGTAGTAGTAGTAGTAGTAGTAATAATAATAATAATAATAATAATAATAATAATAATAATAATAATAATAATAATCTCCCACTCCCCAGATGCTGTATAATCCCTACATGCCTCCTCAACAAAGTAACATTATTCACTAGGTGTATAAGTTTCCAGAATGAGTGAAAGTGTGGTTACCTCTTGGCTGAAGAAGCGGTCAAACTTCTGGCTGGGCTGGATGGAGAGGCCTCGCAGGAGGGAGTCCAGCCCACCAGGCTGGTACAAAAAGAAGGGAGAGAACTGGTTCTCACTCAGCCGCAGGTTCTTCTCCACCAAACCAAACTTGTTGTACGCTCTGCCGACAAACACAAAATGTAAAAACAAATACTCTTGATACTGATGGGCAGATGGTCAATGGACTTGGTTTCCTCCTGTCAAAATTTATTTTTTGTACTCCCCATTACCCAGGCGCTTTGTAACCCACTTCTATTTTAATATATTTGAAATAATAATATTTACTTTTATCCAAATTCATCTCATTCAACACCTATTAATGTACCTATTTACTATCAACTGATAAGAAGCAGCAAGTGTAAGATTTGGCCATACGTCTTGCCCCACCCAGAATGCCACCCACATCCAGGTACATATTTACTGCTTGGTAGTATAGTTTTAGGCTCATCTCAGGAAGGATCTGACCTCATTCTTGAGAGACGCGAGACAGTTGGCCAAATCTCCTAACGCCATCAGATTTTGTTTACCTATCAGTAAATAGATACCGGTTTTTGTGTGAGGCGTCTTGAGGGGAGACTAAGGATCACAGTGATAATAAGCCAGACAGCTTGACTTTATTGAGAGATCTTGCATTTTCATCTTAGAGGCTGATAAAAAAAAGGTCCTGGAAATTGTTTCTCGGTCCGTTTGGTTGTGAGCAATCAGCTCTGTCACATAACTTCATGTACTGTGAATAATGGCAACAAGAGGATAATATAAAAGTATGAGTTCGAGACACATATCATGAGCACTTCGTTGGAGTTCAATGCAGCTTTGTTGGAGTTCCATGCAGCTTTGTTGGAGTTCCATGCAGCTTTGTTGGAGTTCCATGCAGCTTTGTTGGAGTTCCATGCAGCTTTGTTGGAGTTCCATGCAGCTTTGTTGGAGTTCCATGCAGCTTTGTTGGAGTTCCATGCAGCTTTGTTTGAGTTCCATGCAGCTTTTGAAGACGAAGAAGAGCTCTACAGGTTAATTACCCAGAATAACCAAAGTAAAGTGGTGTGACTTTTTTTCTGTTGGAATATTTTTGAAATCCTTAACTGGGATGTGTCAGAAAAATGTTATTTAATTCCAAGGTATTTGTTTACTGGTATGCAATACAGGCAGTAGATATTAGGGAATTCGTCCATATATCTTGCCTAATGGCAGGATTGACCCCGGACTCTCTCGATTGTGATATGAGTGCGCCTTGCACCAGGCAGTGTGGAGACGTCCGACCCTTTCTTGAGTGTCTGTGACAAATACTGTATCCCTAAGTATCCCTGGGATGGTCGTCTTCAAAAATAGAATCGCTGACTGTAAAATGCATCATGACTTACTCACCTTTTTATTTTAGTATCAAGGTATCTATACCGAGGGTCGGAACCCAATTTATACGACGTTTCCTACAGGGTACAGGATACTATATGACAAACAACATGATTAACAACCATATCCCAGGCGATACATGATAATTACAGATTTAATCACTTTGCAATAAGTGAAATACTAATTATCCTCCTATCCATCACTTACTCCATGTTGCCGGAGATGAGAGTATGACCGTATCTGAAGGCGGCAGCAGCGAAGGCGTTGATGACGGTGGGGTCGACGTCCTCGCGGTAGCCTGGAGCATAACCCTGTTTCCTGGGCACCAAACCAAACGTTTCCATGAACTTTCGACCTGGTGAACCGTGAGAGATATTCAGAGATGATTATTGAATGTTGGTGATGGGTGTGTGGATGCTGGGAGTTGTGTGGGCGGTGAGTGTGGGTGGTGTGTGGGCGGTGAGTGTGGGTGGTGTGTGGGCGGTGAGTGTGGGTGGTGTGTGGGCGGTGAGTGTGGGTGGTGTGTGGGCGGTGAGTGTGGGTGGTGTGTGGGCGGTGAGTGTGGGTGGTGTGTGGGCGGTGAGTGTGGGTGGTGTGTGGGCGGTGAGTGTGGGTGGTGTGTGGGCGGTGAGTGTGGGTGGTGTGTGGGCGGTGAGTGTGGGTGGTGTGTGGGCGGTGAGTGTGGGTGGTGTATGGGCGGTGAGTGTGAGTGGTGTGTGGGCGGTGAGTGTGGGTGGTGTATGGGCGGTGAGTGTGGGTGGTGTGTGGGCGGTGAGTGTGGGTGGTGTGTGGGCGGTGAGTGTGGGTGGTGTGTGGGCGGTGAGTGTGGGTGGTGTGGGGCGGTGAGTGTGGGTGGTGTGTGGGCGGTGAGTGTGGGTGGTGTGTGGGCGGTGAGTGTGGGTGGTGTGTGGGCGGTGAGTGTGGGTGGTGTGTGGGCGGTGAGTGTGGGTGGTGTGTGGGCGGTGAGTGTGGGTGGTGTGTGGGCGGTGAGTGTGGGTGGTGTGGTGGTGGTGTGCGGTGGTGTGTGGCGAGTGTGGGTGGTGTGTGGGCGGTGAGTGTGGGTGGTGTGTGGGCGGTGAGTGTGGGTGGTGTGTGGGCGGTGAGTGTGGGTGGTGTGTGTGCGGTGAGTGTGGGTGGTGTGTGGGCGGTGAGTGTGGGTGGTGTGTGGGCGGTGAGTGTGGGTGGTGTGTGGGCGGTGAGTGTGGGTGGTGTGTGGGCGGTGAGTGTGGGTTGAGTGTGGGTGGTGTTCACTCACCTATTTGTGGTTGCATGGGGGGATTCACAGCTTCTGTTCCCGACTCTTCACTATTCGCTACTAGGTCCGCTCTCTCCCTGCTCCATGAACCTTATCATACCTCTTCTTAAAGCTATGTATGGATCCTGCCTCCATTACATCACTCTTCCGACTATTCCACTTCCTGACAACTCTATGACTGAAGAAATACTTCCTCACATCCCTGTGATTCATCTGAGTCTTCAACTTTCAATTGTGACCCCTTGTTTCTGTGTCCCATCTCTGGAACATCCTGTCTCTGTCCACCTTGTCAATGTCCCTATCCACCTTGGGTGTGTGTGTGTGTACTCAACTATTTGTGGTTGCAAGGGGCGAGACTCAGCTCCTGACCCCGCTTCTTCACTGACCGCTACTGGGTCCTCCCTCTCCCTGCTCCATGAGCTTTATCATACCTCGTCTTAAAACTATGTATGGTTCCTGCCTCCACTACATCACTTGCCAGACTATTCCACTTCCCAACATTTCTGTGGCTGAAAAAATACTTCCTAACATCCCTTTGACTCATCTGAGTTATCAACTTCCAATTGTGATCCCTTGTCTCTATGTCCCATCTCTGGAACATCCAGTATTTTGTATGTCGTTATCACGTCTTCCCTGACCCTCCTGTCCTCCAGTGTCGTCAGGCCGATTTCCCTTAATCTTTCGTCGTAGGACATTCCCCTTAGCTCTGGAACTAGCCTTGTTGCAAACCTTTGCACTTTCTCTAATTTCTTGACGTGCTTGACCAGGTGTGGGTTCCAAACTGGTGCTGCATACTCCAATAAGGGCCTGACGTACACGGTGTACAGAGTCTTGAACGATTCCTTACTGAGGTATCGGAACGCTATTCTCAGGTTTGCCAGGCGCCCATATGCAGCTGCAGTTATCTGATTAATGTGTGCTTCCGGAGACGTGCTCTGTATTATACTCACCCCAAGATCTTTCTTCTTGAGTGAGGTTTGCAGTCTTTGGTCACCTAGCCTATAACCTGTCTGCGGTCTTCTTTGCCCTTCCCCGATCTTCATGACTTTGCATTTGGCGGGGTTAAATTCTAGGAGCCAGTTTCTGGACCACGCGTCCAGCCTCTCCTGGTCTCTTTGTAGTCCTGCCTGATCCACATCTGATTTAATTCTCCTCATTAACTTCACATCATCTGCAAACAGGGACACTTCTGAGTGTATCCCTTCCGTCATGTCATTCACATATACCAAGAATAGCACTGGTCCTAGGACTGACGCTTGTGGGACCCCGCTCGTCACAAGCATCCACTGTGATACCTCATCACGTACCATGACTCGCTGCTGCCTCCCTGTCAGGTATTCTCTGATCCATTGCAGTGCCCTTCCTGTTATACGTGCCTGATCCTCTAGCTTCTGCACTAATCTCTTGTGAGGAACTTTGTCGAAGGCTTTCTTGCAGTCCAGAAAAAATGCAATCAACCCACGTCTCCCTCTCATGTCTTACTTCAGTTACCTTGTCATAAAACTCTACTAGGTTTGTGACACAGGATTTGCCTTCCATGAATCCGTGCTCCACCACTCACCTCCTGATAATCTTCTCCATGACTTAGCATACTATACACGTCAGTGACACTGGTCTATAGTTTAGTGCCTCGTTTCTGTCTCCTTTCTTAAAGATGGGGACAACATTTGCCGTCTTCCATACCTCAGGTAGTTGCCCAGTTTCAAGGGATGAGTTGAAGATTGTGGTTAGTAGATGAATGGTTCAGAGAACCGACAAGTTGATAAATTAGACACATGGGCAACACTTGGGTATCTTTATTGAGGAAACGTTTCGCCACACAGTGGCTTCATCAGTCCATACAAAGGAGATACCCAAGTTTTGCCCATGTGTCTAATTTATCTACTTGTCGGTTCTCTGAACCATTCATCTACATCCTGTCTGACACAACAACATCTTGGTATCTTAATACAGGGAATTCTTCACTTGGACACGACCTACTTCCACATTGGTCAAATGTGACACCACCTACGACTGCTGCACCTCTCCTGCTTACGGTATATAAGTCACTTCTTCGCACATATGTTGTATTCTTTTCAAGATTGATGGACTGACTACATCGACTCAAGGTTGAGGGACTGATTACCTCAAACTCCTCCTGTTCTTCACGATTCTCCTTTGTATGGACTGATGAAGCCACTGTGTGGCGAAACGTTTCCTCAATAAAGATACCCAAGTGTTGCATATGTGTCTAATTTATCAAATTGTGGTTAGTGGCACACACAGTATCTCTGCTCCTTCTCTTAGGACCCACGGAGAGATGTTGTCCGGTCTCACCGCCTTTGAGGTATCAAGGTCACTTAGGAGCTTCTTCACCTCCTCCTCAGTTGTGTATATTTCATCCAACACTTGTTGGTATATCCCTTGTTGGTGTACCCCTCTGTTCTGTCTTCCTAGTGTCCCTTCTGCGTCCACTGTAAATACTTCCTTAAATCTCGTGATGAGCTCCTCACATACTTCTTGGTCGTTTCTTTTGAGTTCCCCACCTTCTTTCCTCAGCCTGATTACCTGGTCTTTGACTGTTGTCTTCCTCCTAATGTGACTATAAAGCAGTTTCGGGTCAGACTTGACTTTCGATGCTATGTCATTTTCGTACTGTCTCTGGGCCTCCCTCCTTATCCGTGCATATTCGTTTCTGGCTCTTCGACTAATCTCCTTATTTTCCTGGGTTCTTTGCCTTCTGTACCTTTTCCATTCTCTAGCACACTTAGTCTTTGCCTCCCTGCACCTTTGGGTAAACCAAGGTCTCGTTCTGGACTTCCTATTATTTCTGTTGCCCTTGGGAACAAACCTTTCCTCTGCCTCCTTGCATTTTGTTGTTACGTATTCCATCATTTCGTTTACTGACATTCCTACCATTTCTCTGTCCCACTGAACCTCCTGCAGGAAGTTCCTCATACCTGTGTAGTCTCATCTTTTATAGTTCGGCTTTTCCCTTTCAGCTCCCATTTCCCTCTCCACTTGTAAGTGTACTATGTACTCAAAGCTCAGAACCACGTGGTCACTGGCTCCCAGGGGCCTCTCATATGTGATGTCCTCAATGTCTGAGCTGCTCAGGGTAAACACGAGGTCCAGCCTTGCTGGTTCGTCCTCTCCTCTCACTCTGGTAGTGTCCCTGACATGTTGGTGCATAAGGTTTTCCAGTGCCACATCTATCATGTGTGTATGTGTGCTTTATGCGGAAATGTGCAAGTATGGGTGGTAGGTGTGTGTGGATGGTGAATTCGAGCCTGTAATATTGTTGGTAGAATTACCAACAATTTATTTTATTTTTTTGTTAACATATAGGACGTTTCCCACCAAGGCAGGGTGGCCCGACAAAGAAAACCTTTCATCATCACTCACTCCATCACTGTCTTGCCAGAGGGGTGCTTTACACTACAGCTACAAAACTGCAACATTAACACCCCTCCTTCAGAGTGCCGGTACTGTACTTCCCATCTCCAGGAATCAAGTCCGGCCTGCCGGTTTCCCTGAAACCCTTCATAAATGTTACCTTGCTTACAATCCAACAGCACGTCAATTCCTAAAACCCATTTGTCTCCATTCGCTCCTATCTAACACGCTCATGCACGCTTGCTTGAAGTCCATCCCCTCGAACACAAAACGTCCTTTACCCCCTCCCTCCAACCTTTTCTAGGCCGACCCCTACCCCGCCTTCCCTTCACTACATATTTATACACTCTCAAAGTCATTCTATTTTGTTCCATCCTCTCTACATGTCCAAACCATAACAATAACCCCTACTCAGCCCTCTGGATAATAGTTTTGGTAATCCCGCACCTCCTCCTAATCTCCAAACTACGGATTCTCTGCATAATATTCACACTACACATTGCCCTCAGACATGACATCTCCACTGCCTCCAGCGTTCTCTTTGTTGTAACATTCACAACCCATGTCTCACACCCATACAAGAGTGTTGGTATAACTATACTCTCATACATTCCCCTCTTTGCTTTCATGGATAAAGTTCTCTGTCTCCACAAGCTCCTCAGTGCACCACTCACCTTTTTCCCCTCGTTAATTCTATGATTCACCTCATCCTTCATAGACCCATCTGCTGACATGTCCACTCCCAAATATCTGAACACATTCACCTCCTCCATACTCTCTCCCTCCATTCTGATATCCAATCTTTCGTCACCTAATCTTTTTGTTATCCTCATCACCTTACTCTTTCCTATATTCACTTTTAATTTCCTTCTTTGCATACCCTACCAAACTCATCCACCAACCTTTGCAACTTCTCTTCAGAATCCCCCAAAAGCACAGAGTCATCAGCAGAGAGCAACTGTGACAACTCCCACTTTGTGTTAGATTCTTTATCATTTAACCACACACCTCTTGCCAACACCCGAGCATTCACTTCTCTTACAACTCTATCTATAAATATATTGAACAACCATGGTGACATCACACATCCATAAGGCCAACTTTTACTGGGAAATAATCTCCCTCTCGCCTACATACTCTAACCTGACCCTCAATATCCTCTTAAAAACTTTTCACCGCTTTCAATAACCTACCTCCTATTCCATACATTTGCAACATCTGTCACATTGCCCCCCTATCCACCCTATCATATGCATTTTCCAAATGCATAAATGACACAAACACCTCTTTACCCTTATCTAAATATTGTTCACCTATATGTTTCACTGCAAACACTTGGTCTACACCCCCCTACCCTTCCTTGTTTACTCAACAGACTTATTCCCCTATAATTTTTACACTCTCTTGTGTCCCCTTTGCTTTTATACAAAGGAATTATGCATGCTCTCTGCCAATCCCTAGGTACCTTACCCTCTTCCATACATTTAATAATTAAAAACACTAACCACTCCAAAACTATATCCCATTCTGCCTTTAACATTTCAATCTTTATCCCATCAATCCCAGCTGCTTTACCCTCTTTCATTCTACTCACTGCCTCACGAACTTCCCCCACACTCACAACTGGTTCTTCCTCACTCCTATAAGATGTTATTCCTCCTTGCCCTATACACGAAATCACAGCTTCCCTATCTTCATCAACATTTAACACTTCCTCAAAATATTCCCTCCATCTTCCCGATACCTCTAACTCTCCATTTAATAACTCTCCTCTCCTATTTTTAAATGTCAAATCCATTCGTTCCTTAGGCTTTCTCAACTTATTAATCTCACTCCAAAACTTTTTCTTATTTTCAAAAAAAATTGTTGATAACATGTCACGCACTCTCTAATTTACTATCTTTTTACATTGCTTCACCACTTTCTTAACCTCTCTTTTTCTCTCCATATACTCCTCCCTCCTTGCATCACTTCTACCTTGTAAAAACCTCTCATATGCTAACTTTTTCTCTCTTACTACTCTCGTTACATCATCATTCCACCAATCGCTCTTCTTCCCTCCCGCACCCACTTTCTATAACCACAAACTTCTGCTGAACACTCTAACACAATATGATAGGTAAAAAGGACACAAATGCAACTAATGTGATATTTTATTGTGGCAACGTCTCGCTCTCCAGGAGCTTTGTCAAGCCGTAACGTCTTAAAAGCCACAAAAAAAGTTTGCATTAGTTGCACTTGTGTACTTTTACCTAACATGAATTCGAGTCTGTATGTAGTTAATTCCGAGTGTGTGGATGTAAGTGGTAGTGGTTGGTGAGTTTGTGTGGATGTAGGTGGTAGTGGTTGGTGAGTTTGTGTCATTATGTCACACTCTGCACTATTCCTGTCGCGTGTTTTAAGGCACATGAGACTCGGTTATGGAACACGGGAATGTTTTTCTCGTATCGCGTCAAGACCATAGTACATTCAGCTTTAACTGGTAGCCTTAAGTTCTCACCATGGAACCCAAAACACAACAGTCGACTAAGTTATTTTTTTTTATTGCTGTTGTAGGGGACTTGTATACGAGTGTCAACTTACCGACGAAGCAACTCACCAATCTAGTGTCAGTGGTTCGATGCCTGGCAAGGGTGGAGACACTGGGTGTGTTTCCTTACAATTGTTGTCCCATTTCCCTAGCAAGCAGGTACCTGGATGTTAGTCAACTAGTGTGGGTCGCATCCTGGAGGACAAGATTGAGGACCCCAATGGATATAAGATACCCTCCGATGTTAAAAATCCGAACAAAATCTTTTCTTAAGTGTCTACTCACTACAAGGTGAAGAGGGAATGGAAGTCACGAGGGTGCTGGGTAAGACTCACTACAAGGTGAAGAGGGAATGGAAGTCACGAGGGTGCTGGGTAAGACTTACTACAAGGTGAAGAGGGAATGGAAGTGACGAGGGTGCTGGGTAAGACTCACTACAAGGTGAAGAGGGAATGGAAGTCACGAGGGTGCTGGGTAAGACTCACTACAAGGTGAAGAGGGAATGGAAGTCACGAGGGTGCTGGGTAAGACTTACTACAAGGTGAAGAGGGAATGGAAGTTACGAGGGTGCTGGGTAAGACTCACTACAAGGTGAAGAGGGAATGGAAGTCACGAGGGTGCTGGGTAAGACTCACTACAAGGTGAAGAGGAATGGAAGTTACGAGGGTGCTGGGTAAGACTCACTACAAGGTGAAGAGGGAATGTAAGTCACGAGGGTGCTGGGTAAGACTCACTACAATGTGAAGAGGGAATGGAAGTCACGAGGGTGCTGGGTAAGACTCACTACAAGGTGAAGAGGGAATGGAAGTCACGAGGGTGCTGGGTAAGACTCACTACAAGGTGAAGAGGGAATGGAAGTCACGAGGGTGCTGGGTAAGACTCACTACAAGGGAAGAGGAATGGAAGTCACGAGGGTGCGGGGTAAGACTTACTACAAGGTGAAGAGGGAATGGAAGTCACGAGGGTGTGGGGTAAGACTCACTACAAGGTGAAGAGGGAATGGAAGTCACGAGGGTGCGGGGTAAGACTTACTACAAGGTGAAGAGGGAATGGAAGTCACGAGGGTGCGGGGTAAGACTTACTACAAGGTGAAGAGGAATGGAAGTCACGAGGGTGCGGGGTAAGACTTACTACAAGGTGAAGAGGGAATGGAAGTCACGAGGGTGCTGGGTAAGACTCACTACAAGGTGAAGAGGGAATGGAAGTCACGAGGGTGCGGGGTAAGACTCACTACAAGGTGAAGAGGGAATGGAAGTCACGAGGGTGCGGGGTAAGACTCACTACAAGGTGAAGAGGAATGGAAGTCACGAGGGTGCGGGTAAGACTTACTACAAGGTGAAGAGGAATGGAAGTCACGAGGGTGCGGGGTAAGACTCACTACAAGGTGAAGAGGGAATGGAAGTCACGAGGGTGCTGGGTAAGACTCACTACAAGGTGAAGAGGGAATGGAAGTCACGAGGGTGCGGGGTAAGACTCACTACAAGGTGAAGAGGGAATGGAAGTCACGAGGGTGCGGGGTAAGACTCACTACAAGGTGAAGAGGGAATGGAAGTCACGAGGGTGCGGGGTAAGACTCACTACAAGGTGAAGAGGGAATGGAAGTCACGAGGGTGCGGGGTAAGACTCACTACAAGGTGAAGAGGGAATGGAAGTCACGAGGTGCGGGTAAGACTTACTACAAGGTGAAGAGGGAATGGAAGTCACGAGGGTGCGGGTAAGACTCACTACAAGTTGAAGAGGAATGGAAGTCACGAGGGTGCGGGTAAGACTACTACAAGGTGAAGAGGGAATGGAAGTCACGAGGGTGTGGGGTAAGACTCACTACAAGGTGAAGAGGAATGGAAGTCACGAGGGTGGGGGTAAGAATTACTACAAGGTGAAGAGGGAATGGAAGTCACGAGGGTGCGTGGTAAGACTTACTACAAGGTGAAGAGGGAATGGAAGTCACGAGGGTGTGGGGTAAGACTCACTACAAGGTGAAGAGGGAATGGAAGTCACGAGGGTGGGGGGTAAGACTCACTACAAGGTGAAGAGGGAATGGAAGTCACGAGGGTGTGGGGTAAGACTTACTACAAGGTGAAGAGGGAATGGAAGTCACGAGGGTGCGGGGTAAGACTCACTACAAGGTGAAGAGGGAATGGAAGTCACGAGGGTGCGGGGTAAGACTTACTACAAGGTGAAGAGGAATGGAAGTCACGAGGGTGCGGGGTAAGACTCACTACAAGGTGAAGAGGGAATGGAAGTCACGAGGGTGCGGGGTAAGACTCACTACAAGGTGAAGAGGGAATGGAAGTCACGAGGGTGCGGGGTAAGACTTACTACAAGGTGAAGAGGGAATGGAAGTCACGAGGGTGCGGGGTAAGACTCACTACAAGGTGAAGAGGAATGGAAGTCACGAGGGTGCGGGTAAGACTTACTACAAGGTGAAGAGGGAATGGAAGTCACGAGGGTGCGGGGTAAGACTCACTACAAGGTGAAGAGGGAATGGAAGTCACGAGGGTGCGGGGTAAGACTCACTACAAGGTGAAGAGGGAATGGAAGTCACGAGGGTGCGGGGTAAGACTTACTACAAGGTGAAGAGGGAATGGAAGTCACGAGGGTGCGGGGTAAGACTCACTACAAGGTGAAGAGGGAATGGAAGTCACGAGGGTGCGGGGTAAGACTTACTACAAGGTGAAGAGGGAATGGAAGTCACGAGGGTGCGTGGTAAGACTCACCAAGGACAATAGGGAGGTACTCATTATAGGTGATATGCTGCATCTGAGCGGCGAGGATCCTGCGAGACTCCTGGAATAAGATCTCGTCGCTCCATCCTGGGTTGAGCTGCTGCAGCTCTTGGGCCAGTCTGTTGTGTTGACGCATCCAGATGGTGTGCATGGCGGCCAGCTCCGGCTGCTCGTTCACTCGGCTGTCACCTGTGACACAATTATTACTTATATTCATGAAGGAGAGAGAGAGAGAGAGAGAGAGAGAGAGAGAGAGAGAGAGAGAGAGAGAGAGAGAGAGAGAGAGAGAGAGAGAGAGAGAGAGTAAAAAAAGAGAGTCAGTTGATCAAATGAAATTGGTGGCCCACAGATGGGTCCCACTTCATCCTGTTCTATATTTGTATTTTTCATAACAATAAAAGGCTTTCAAATGAGCTGATGTAGGTAACAGCTCTTATCCATAAATTAAGTAAGGAATCCTTAACATAACCTCGAAATAACATGTGTAAAAGAGAGAGAGAGAGAGAGAGAGAGAGAGAGAGAGAGAGAGAGAGAGAGAGAGAGAGAGAGAGAGAGAGAGAGAGAGAGAGAGAGAGAGAGAGAGAGAGAGATTGTAAATGCTGGAGACCTATTCAGCTGGATAGTAAGTTTTCTATCAAATAGTGACCTCTGTTCTCTACCAGAGTTTCAGAAGTGAAACTAAACAAATGTCCCTAAGTACACCAGGGAGAGGAGTTCCCAGTGCCAGGCTTTTTTAATGACCTGATAGATGCTCTACCTACTTCAACTAATCGTACTGCTATAAGCTATGCTGATATCATGAATCATACAACAGGGAGTAAGAAAATGAATACCATTCATAGCCAGGATGAAGTAAATTGTATTCGACTAGGCCTCACAAAATTGTTTGCAGTGTAAAAACATCTGCAACATTAAATTTTACAGGTATCTTGGTGTAGACGTACCCACGTACCCTTCAATATATCATACCACAAGTAAATAGTCTGAACTGTTGCCTGTAGCTAGCTTCAACCCATGTGTGCATAATGAGAGCATAGTGCTAATGTGTGTATAATGAGAGTGATGAACACAACATACATGAGATCCTTAACGGATTATGCTGTGTCCATGATACTATTAGCTAAGGGAAAATTTTCTTCGGCCTTCGGAGCTAATACAGAATGAAGCCCTAAGAGTTATTTTTGGTCGTCTAATTAGCGGTTCATAGGAAGAGCTGTTTAGTGAGCAAGGAGCTTGGGTTCTATGAAGAGCTTGTTTAGTATGAGGAAGGAGCTTGGTGTTTCTAGTATGAGGAAGGAGCTTGGTGTTTCTAGTATGAAAGGCTTGTTTCTAGTAGGCAAGGCTTGGTGTTTCTAGTATGAGGAAGGAGCTTGGTGTTTCTAGTATGAGGAAGGAGCTTGGTGTTTCTAGTATGAGGAAGGAGCTTGGTGTTTCTAGTATGAGGAAGGAGCTTGGTGTTTCTAGTATCAGTGACAGGATTATTGAGATAAATACAGTAGTTGGTATTAGAATGTTAAGATATGAGCCAGACATTACCACTACGAATCTTACTAAATGTCCTAAACTAAATACAAATCAAAATGGGCTGTGAAAACATGGAATTATATAAAGTTCAATATTCTCACGACCTCTATCGCTGTAGACAACAAGAGCATTTTACCCTTCTATGGAAGATGTGTTCATTTAATATCACATACATGAAAGCCCTTCCCAAGAAACTCATTACTAGTAATATCTTCCTTGAATCAATTGCAAAATTTCTTACTTAACTGTTAGTAATATTATATTACAAATTATATACAGTGATGGATCTAAGCTGGAGTGTACTGGCAGGGCTGCATCTTCCCTTCTGGCCAGATCCCTTGATAAGAACTATAGAAACCATGTCGAGGTTGGCATAATAATTTACAGCTGGTCAGCTTCCTTGCAAACTGAATTGTTTACCATTCTAATGGCATTAAAGTTAACTTATGACACTGAGTTTGACTCATTGATTATTTCTGGCTCTATATCATCACTGAGAGCATTTGACTCTTATAATGACTCTAACAACATGCTCACTGGAGAAGCAAGATTGAGGTACTCAAAAATGAGAGAAAAGTTAATTAATATTTAACATTTCAGGATTTTATCACATTTAACTACTCCTTAATGATAAAATTGATAAGGTAGCCAAATAAAGTACCTAGAGCTAAAATGTAGATTATAACTTTAGTAAATTTCTGTATAGTGTTAGAAGCAGCAATGTTAGGAGAGAAATAATGAAAGTGACTATCATAGGATAGCAGTTAGAAGCCCGAGAAGATAAATAGCTCACTATGATAACATGAACGTAGATAAGCAATGTGAGCTGACCGACTGATGTAGTGGCCAGGCTTAGGCTTGGTTACAAGTACTTCTGGCAGGTTGGTAGACACACAGATGATGATCAAACTAATTATCCACTTATTGCGAAATAGAGATACAGTATAATGACCTATGTGATATGTCAAGGTATCTTATTAATGAAAATAAGATACCACACATGTTAAGCAAAAATGCTAAATTTCCTTGCAACTAATAAGACAACTATAAATATAAGTCAAAGTGTACTCCTGTTTATCCTTTTTCTGGGGGGTTGAAGGGACCCTAATTTCTGGGCCTTATATGTATCCTTATGGTCTTGCGCTACTGTCCACAGGATGATTACAGGGTACACAATAACTTAGCCGCTTCGGCAGCAAAATCTAAAATCTGAGGATCTTGTATCAGTTGGAGTGACCAAGGTGCCAGAACCGAAACGTAGCCAATAAAGATGTCCTGAGTGTATGTATTTGTGACCTTTCATCCATAATATGAAGTTAATAGGGCATTCATCCTAACATTAAAAAATATATCCAGATTAAACGACAATCTTCCTAATATACAGCTTTGATAAGACATTCTTCTATTCATACCCATTATTCTATACTGAGTTAATACAACCTTCTAATAACATTTTCCATTAATTAATACAAAATATAACACAACACTACAAACTCTGATCATTCAATAGAGCGGAAAAATAATGTGAGGGACCTGGGAGTGGTAATGTCTGAGGATCTCACTTTCAAGGATCACAATTGCAAAGCAAATGATAAGATGGATAATGAGAACCTTCAAAACAAGAGATGCCAAGCCAATGATGAACCTTTTCAAATCCCTTGTTCTCTCTAGGCTGGAATACTGCTGTACATTAACATCTCCGTTCAAAGCAGGTGAAATTACAGATCTAGAGAGTGTACAGAGAACCTTTACTGAACATATAAGTTCCATCAAACACCTCAACTACTGGGAACGCTTGGAAGCACTTGACTTGTACTCGCTGGAACGCAGGCGAGAGAGATATATCATAATCTACACTTGGAAAATCCTAGAAGGAATGGACCCGAATCTGAACACAGAAATCACTCCTTATGAAAGTAAAAGACTGGGCAGGCGGTGCAAAATACCCCCAATGAAAAGTAGGGGCGCCATTGGTACACTAAGAGAAAACACCATAAGTGTCCGGGGCCCAAGTCTGTTCAACAACCTCCCATCATGCATAAGGGGAATTACCAATAGACCCCTGGCTGCCTTCAAGAGGGAGCTGGACAGATACTTAAAGTCGGTGCCGGATCAGCCGGGCTGTGGTTCGTACGTTGGACTACGTGCGGCCAGCAGTAACAGCCTGGTTGATCAGGCCCTGATCCACCGGGAGGCTTGGTCGTGGACCGGGCAGCGAGGGGCCTTGATCCCCGGAATGCCCTCCAGGTAGACTCCAGGTAGATACTAACTAACATAAGATCTCGATTATATAATATCTATTGATCCCTTTAAGAGTTCCTTTATGCTTATAAATGTTCTCGATCCAAGGAATTGTAGCTATCCTTCCCTTTCATGGATCAGACTTGGTTACCTCTTTTTCTGGAAGTACCGTGACACGTCTTGTGGTTCAGCACTCAGAGGCACCGTGGCAAGTCTTGTGGTTCAGCACTCGGAGGCACCGTGACAAGTCTTGTGGTCAGGATCGACCGCTCAACAACAAGTGAACAACGTCTCACCTTCAGTCTCTCTAACGCTGATTTTCCCCACATGGGTTTGTCGCACTCAGATGAATACAAGAATAATAGACAACTCGGGATAAAGGACACATTAAATAACTAAAGATTACATCACTAGAGAGGGTGAAACAAGATCGCAGGCAACTTACCCCAGTGAACCCCAATGAAAATAAATCACTGATTTTTGTTCTGGGTTATCCAAGGTAATTTACACTATATATGACGTATGTGTACCTGTGCCTAAATAAACGTACCCGCTTTGAAGCAGAAATGTTTGCCAGACGTGTCTTTACATTCTGTTGGGTTGGGTGGGAGCAGTGTCTTGCCTCCCGTTGTCGCCTTTAACAGTCCACCGGTGAAGCTTCGTAGTTCCTTGGACTCTTCCACGCTGGAGCCATACACATTGCTGTAACACACACAACGTCGAGTCATACACATTGTTGTAACACACTCAACGTCGAGTCATACACATTGCTGTAACACACGCAACGTCGAGTCATACACATTGCTGTAACACACGCAACGTCGAGTCATACACATTGCTGTAACACACGCAACGTCGAGTCATACACATTGCTGTAACACACTCACTCAACGTCGAGTCATACACATTGTTGTAACACACGCAACGTCGAGTCATATACATTGCTGTAACACACTCAACGTCGAGTCATATACATTGCTGTAACACACTCAACGTCGAGTCATACACATTGCTGTAACACACTCAACGTCGAGTCATATACATTGCTGTAACACACGCAACGTCGAGTCATACACATTGCTGTAACACACGCAACGTCGAGTCATACACATTGTTGTAACACACGCAACGTCGAGTCATACACATTGCTGTAACACACTCAACGTCGAGTCATACACATTGCTGTAACACACGCAACGTCGAGTCATATACATTGCTGTAACACACTCAACGTCGAGTCATACACATTGCTGTAACACACGCAACGTCGAGTCATACATATTGCTGTAACACACTCAACGTCGAGTCATACACATTGCTGTAACACACTCAAACGTCGAGTCATATACATTGCTGTAACACACGCAACGTCGAGTCATACACATTGCTGTAACACACGCAACGTCGAGTCATACACATTGTTGTAACACACGCAACGTCGAGTCATACACATTGCTGTAACACACTCAACGTCGAGTCATACACATTGCTGTAACACACGCAACATCGAGTCATATACATTGCTGTAACACACTCAACGTCGAGTCATACACATTGCTGTAACACACGCAACGTCGAGTCATACATATTGCTGTAACACACTCAACGTCGAGTCATACACATTGCTGTAACACACTCAACGTCGAGTCATACACATTGCTGTAACACACGCAACGTCGAGTCATACACATTGCTGTAACACACGCAACGTGGAGTCATACACATTGCTGTAACACACGCAACGTCGAGTCATACACATTGGTGTAACACACGCAACGTCGAGTCATACACATTGCTGTAACACACGCAACGTCGAGTCATACACATTGCTGTAACATACGCAACGTCGAGTCATATATATTGCTGCAACACACGCAACGTCGAGTCATACACATTGCTGTAACACACGCAACGTCGAGTCATACACATTGCTGTAACACACGCAACGTCGAGTCATACACATTGCTGTAACACACGCAACGTCGAGTCATACACATTGCTGTAACACACGCAACGTTGAGTCATATATATTGCTATAACACACGCAACGTCGAGTCATACACATTGCTGCAACACACGCAACGTCGAGTTATACACATTGCTGCAACACAAGGATGTGCCATTCACAATGCTATAGCAACATGGACTGATCATTCACGTTGCTGAAACAAACGCAAGTACTGGTAATACACATTGCTGTAATACAAACATTGATTGGTCATATACAAAGCTTCAGTACACACAGAAGGAATATTGTTCAACATGTTAGTTTTACACACGTGTCCTGATGCTGCTGAAACATTAAATATGTTCAGACATGACTGACTCCTATTTTCCAGCCTGTGTATAAAATGTTAATATTCTTAACCTCTTGTCTCCTCCTGACCTTTGCTCTTCCCTAAAACATCACTCCATAATATACCTAAATAAACCTGCACCTCTTAGTGTATCTTAAAACACCTCAGTGGTTTTATTTTAAATCATTCCCACACCTCACAGCACTTCCTAACACTTCCACTCTAATGTATGACAGTGTTGGAGAGAACTGTATCTTACAACACTCCTCCGCCTTACTGTATCTTACAACACTCCTCCGCCTTACTGTATCTTACAACACTCCTCCGCCTTACTGTATCTTATAACACTCCTCCGCCTTACTGTATTTTACAACACTCCTCCGCCTTACTGTATCTTACAACACTCCTCCGCCTTACTGTATCTTACAACACTCCTCCGCCTTACTGTATCTTACAACACTCCTCCGCCTTACTGTATCTTAAAACACTCCTCCGCCTTACTGTATCTTACAACACTCCTCCGCCTTACTGTATCTTACAACACTCCTCCGCCTTACTGTATCTTACAACACTCCTCCGCCTTACTGTATCTTACAACACTCCTCCGCCTTACTGTATCTTACAACACTCCTCCGCCTTACTGTATCTTACAACACTCCTCCGCCTTACTGTATCTTACAACACTCCTCCGCCTTACTGTATCTTACAACACTCCTCCGCCTTACTGTATCTTAAAACACTCCTCCGCCTTACTGTATCTTACAACACTCCTCCGCCTTACTGTATCTTACAACACTCCTCCGCCTTACTGTATCTTACAACACTCCTCCGCCTTACTGTATCTTAAAACACTCCTCCGCCTTACTGTATCTTACAACACTCTTCCGCCTTACTGTATCTTACAACACTCTTCCGCCTTACTGTATCTTACAACACTCCTTCGCCTTACTGTATCTTAAAACACTCCTCCGCCTTACTGTATCTTACAACACTCCTCCGCCTTACTGTATCTTACAACACTCCTCCGCCTTACTGTATCTTACAACACTCCCACATTTTACTGAATTTGAAAGCATTTCTACACCCTTCTGTATTTAAAAAAAATAATTCACCCTACTGTATCTTAAAACACTTCCACATCTTACTGTATCTTACAATACTTCCCCATCTTACTGTATCTTAAAAATTATCACTCGTTACTGTACCCTAAACCACCCACACACCTTAATGTATCTCAAAACTCTCCTACACATTACTGTATCTTGAAACTCTCCTACACATTACTGTATCTTGAAACTCTCCTACACATTACTGCTTCTTAAAACTCTCCTACACATTACTGTATCTTAAAACTCTCCTACGCATTACTGTATCTTGAAACTCCTACATATTACTGTATCTTGAAACTCTCCTACACATTACTGCTTCTTAAAACTCTCCTACACATTACTGTATCTTAAAACTCTCCTACACATTACTGTATCTTAAAACTCTCCTACACATTACTGCTTCTTAAAACTCTCCTACACATTACTGTATCTTGAAACTCTCCTACACATTACTATATCTTAAAACTTTTCTACACCTTCTTACTTTACCTTTAAATTCACCTATACATTATTAAACAGCTAATATTTGTACAGTAAAATACCTCGTTAGTTGTGTTGTAACTCACAACACTGTCTGGTCTTCACAACACTTCAGTGTTTGCACCTCACACCTCATTATGTATACCTAAAAACACCGTTCACTCATCAACAGTCTGATGTTGTCGGTTAATCCTTAGTAGAACAAGCACGTAACCAAGTTTTACTCCACAATACAAACTAGAGTAACAGTACCTGGCATCGATAAACGATGTGATTTGGTTCATCTGTTCCCGGGGACCAAAGTTACACTTGGGACGTACAGCCGGCATTGACCTGACAAACTCCATACACCGATGAGTGAACCTGGAAGTACATATGAGACAGTAAAATATATACGCAACTTGAAGGATATAGGAAAGTATGTAGGAGAGTACTGGTATGGAAATAGAGTTGTCGATGAGTGGAACATTCTATCTAGTAGGGTCATAGAAGGTGAAACCTTGGGTAGCTTCAAATAGAGGTTAGATAAATACATGAGTGAGAAAGATTGAACTTGAGTGACACTTCCAGGTGAGTTAATAGGGTTAATATCAAGGCTTATTTCTTGGGTAACATTGACAATGGCTTGGGTGAATAGTTTCATTAGTGGGTTTGGATTTGACATGGACCTGCCAAGTATGGGCCGGTAGGCCTCCCGCACAGTCCATCTTTATTTATGTTCATATGTACAGACGAGCATACGAGAGTTACTTTAATATCTTTATTATGCACCCCATACCCATCCTGTGGGCAGTAGTCAAAAGATTACAGAGGTACATAATGGGTCCAGGGACTGGGCTCCAAAGTTTTGATAGCTGAGCAAGTTACAAAGGTAATGAACTCCAGGTAGATCTGGTCACAATCATGACAAGTTACAAACGTAATGAATCATCTACACTTCTATACAAAGTAATGAGCCATTCACACGTCCACACCTGGTCACAATTGCAATGAGTTAGAAGTACAAATATTAATTGGGTCATACACACACACACACACGAGCGCGCGCGTACAGATACACACAGATACACTCACACACACACACAGGTGGCCTGGTGGCTAAAGCTCTCGCTTCACGCACGGAGGGCCCGGGTTCAATTCCCGGCGGGGCGGAAACATTTCGAAGTGTTTCCTTACACACACACACATACAACAGGCCTAGTGTCTAATCGACATGTGCCTAGGACAAAATGGTAACTAACACACACACTACCACTAGTGCAGAAGCTAGAGGATCAGGAGTGTATAACAGGAAGGGCAATGCAATGAATCAGAGAATACCTGACAGGGAGGCAACAACAAGTCATGGTTAGTGCTGAGGTATCACAGTGGGCGCCTGTGACGAGCGGGGTCCCACAAGGGTCTGTCCTAGGACCAGTGCCATTCTTGGTATATGTGAATAACATGACGGACGGGATAGACTCAGAAGTGTGCCTGTTCGCAGATGATGTGAAGTTAATGAGGAGAATTAAATCAGATGAGGATCAGGCTATTCTACACCATACTTCCAACAGGGTAACTTCATGCCGGTGTCAGGCTTTTGATCAAAGGAAATGAAGCTAGCTTCTCCTGACTCGCATCAAATTCGACTGCCTTTCATTCACCACAGGTTTGCATAGCCCCTGCGAGTTTATCGCTTCCTCTTGACAACAGCAATAATAATAATAATAACTTCCTATTTCTTAAGTGCTGTGTAACCCCCGCGGGTTTAGTGCATCCGGTGATATATGGAAATATCCTGTATGTTTTCCAAGGTAACTTAATGTGGCTTATATTAACCTCTTGTGTTAAGAATAACATTATATGGAGGTAAATATACCTCTGATATTTCTGTGATGAGTTTCGAAAGTCTTTCTACTCCCGGAGCCCGGCCGTGCTCCAGGATCGTCTGGTGCTAGCCTGGTCAACCAGGCTGTTGCCGCTGGTGGCCTGCTGCCCCACATATCCATCACAGTCTGGTTGATCTGGCACCTGGTGAAGATACTTGACCAGTTTTCTCTTGAAGACTTCTACACCTGTTTCAGCAGTGTTTCTGATATCTTCTGGTAAGATGTTGAATAGTATGTATTGTTCCCTAACTGTGCCCATTGCACCCCTGCTTTAACTGGGTTTATTTTGCACTTCCTCCTGTATCTCTCACTCCAGTATGTTGTTATGGCAGTGTGGAGATTTGGGACGAGTCTCTCAAGTACTTTCCAGGTATATATTATCATGTATCTCTCTCGTCCGCTCCAGAGAATACATATTTAAAGGCGTTCCCAGAAATTCAAATTCTTTATTAGGTCTCAGCGGGTCGTAAACAACCTTTGTATTTATTTCAGCTCTGGTATTTCTGCTGCCTTGAACGGGGTCGTCAACACCCAGCAATATTCAAAATGAGGGAGCTAAAGAGATTTAAAGTGTCATTATTGGCATTATTTTCCTTGTTCCGAATGTTCTCATTACCCACCCGGTCATCCTCCTGGCTGTCCTGACCTTTGTCTTGTTATGTTCTCATTACCCACCCCGTCATCCTCCTGGCTGTCATGACCTTTGTCTTATTATGTTCGCATTACCCACCCAGTCATCCTCCTGGCTGTCCTGACCTTTGTCTTGTTATGATCTCATTACCCACCCCGTCATCCTCCTGGCTGTCCTGACCTTTGTCTTGTTATGTTCTCATTACCCACCCCGTCATCCTCCTGGCTGTCCTGACCTTTGTCTTGTTATGTTCTCATTACCCACCCCGTCATCCTCCTGGCTGTCATGACCTTTGTCTTATTATGTTCGCATTACCCACCCCGTCATCCTCCTGGCTGTCCTGACCTTTGTCTTGTTATGATCTCATTACCCACCCCGTCATCCTCCTGGCTGTCCTGACCTTTGTCTTGTTATGTTCTCATTACCCACCCCGTCATCCTCCTTGCTGTCGTGATCTTTGTTTTATTATGTTCTTTGAAAGAAAGTTCAGCTGATATAATTATTCCAAAGTCCTTCAGGTGTTTCTTTCGTTCTCTTTGACATTCCTCTTGAGTTTTGTATACAGAGTTCCTTTTGAGTTCTTCGTTCTTTCCATACCTAAGCAGCTGAAGAATATCACCGCTGAACGTCATGTTGTTCTTCACTGCCCACTGCAAAACACTGTTTATATCTTCCTGTAATTTTTCAGTGTATTCTGCCGTAGTGACTTTCATGTTTATTTTAGTGTTATACGCATATGATACAAAACTGTAACGGGTGTTTTAATCTATGTCTGCTATGAGGATAAGAAACAGCACAGGTGCCAGGACAGTGCCTTGGGGAACAGAGATTTTTACCTCGCTGATGCTGGATTTTGTTCTGTTTACTACTACTTTTTGTGTTCTGTGTGTTAGGAACTCGAAAATCCACCTGCCTACCTTCCCCATAATGCCTATGGCCCTCATTTTGTGTGCAATCTCCCCATGATCGTATTTGTCAAACGCGTTTGCAAAATCTGTGTATATCACTGCGTTTTGATTGTCTTCCAACGTCTCCGTAATTCTGTCATAGTGGTTCAGCAGCTGTGTCAGGCATGATCGTCCTGCGCTAAAACCATGCAGATTTACTTTATCCAGATTGTGCTGCTCCATGAAATTTGTAATCTGACATCTAATCACTATTCTGAAGATTTTTTTGATGTGGCGCGGGAGTTAAAGTGAGGACGGATGTTTGCTCATTAAATATAATACATTAAAATATATTTTAAAAGGAGGCTGTTTACTTTAAATAAACTAATCATGTTGCATTAGGTGAGTTCTTTTATATTTTATTCGTGAATATTTTTTCCTTACTTTATGTTGACTTCATGTACATGGAGGTAGCTCTTTTTTTTTTTTTTTTTTTTTTTTTTGCAGCCAGTGGTGTGGAGTGCTGCACACTCACCAGCCAGTGTGGTGCTGCACCACACTACCACCAGCCAGTGAGGGTGTGGGTGAATGCTGACCAAACTACCACCAGCCAGTGTAGGTGAGTGCTGACCACACTACCACCAGCCAGTGTGAGTGTGGGTGAGTGCTGACCACACTACCACCAGCTGTGGTGTGGTGAGTGCTGACCACACTACCACCAGCCAGTGTGGTGTGGGTGAGTGCTGACCACACTACCACCAGCCTGTGTGGGTGTGGGTGAGTGCTGACCACACTACCACCAGCCAGTGTGGGTGTGAGTGAGTGCTGACCACACTACCACCAGCCTGTGTGGGTGTGGGTGAGTGCTGACCACACTACCACCAGGCCCGTGTGGGTGTGGTGAGGCTGACCACACTACCACCAGCCAGTGTGGGTGTGGGTGAGTGCTGACCACACTACCACCAGCCAGTGTGGGTGTGGGTGAGGCTGACCACATTACCACCAGCCAGTGTGGGTGTGGGTGAGTGCTGACCACACTACCACCAGCCAGTGTGGGTGTGGGTGAGTGCTGACCACATACCACCAGCCTGTGGGTGTGGGTGAGTGCTGACCACACTACAACCAGGCAGTGTGGGTGTGGGTGAGGCTGACCACACTACCACCAGCCAGTGTGGGTTGGGTGAGTGCTGACCACCTACACCAGCCAGTGTGGGTGTGGGTGAGGCTGACCACACTACCACCAGCCAGTGTGGGTTTGGGTGAGTGCTGACCACACTACCACCAGCCAGGGGGTGGGTGAGTGCTGACCACACTACCACCAGCCAGTGTGGGTGTGGGTGAGTGCTGACCACACTACCACCAGCCAGTGTGGGTGAGTGCTGACCACACTACCACCAGCCTGTGTGGGTGTGGGTGAGTGCTGACCACACTACCACCAGCCAGTGTGGGTGTGGGTGAGTGCTGACCACACTACCACCAGCCTGTGTGGGTGTGGGTGAGTGCTGACCACACTACCACCAGGCAGTGTGGGTGTGGGTGAGAGCTGACCACACTACCACCAGCCAGTGTGGGTGTGGGTGAGTGCTGACCACACTACCACCAGCCAGTGTGGGTGTGGGTGAGTGCTGACCACACTACCACCAGCCAGTGTGGGGTGGGTGAGTGCTGACCACTACCACCAGCCAGTGTGGGTGTGGGTGAGTGCTGACCACACTACCACCAGCCAGTGTGGGTGTGGGTGAGTGCTGACCACACTACCACCAGCCAGTGTGGGTGTGGGTGAGTGCTGACCACACTACCACCAGCCAGTGTGGGTGTGGGTGAGTGCTGACCACACTACCACCAGCCAGTGTGGGTGTGGGTGAGTGCTGACCACACTACCACCAGCCAGTGTGGGTGTGGGTGAGTGCTGACCACACTACCACCAGCCAGTGTGGGTGTGGGTGAGTGCTGACCACACTACCACCAGCCAGTGTGGGTGTGGGTGAGTGCTGACCACACTACCACCAGCCAGTGTGGGTGTGGGTGAGTGCTGACCACACTACCACCAGCCAGTGTGGGTGTGGGTGAGTGCTGACCACACTACCACCAGCCAGTGTGGGTGTGGGTGAGTGCTGACCACACTACCACCAGCCAGTGTGGGTGTGGGTGAGTGCTGACCACACTACCACCAGCCAGTGTGGGTGTGGGTGAGTGCTGACCACACTACCACCAGCCAGTCGTGGCCTCTTGTTTACATTATAGTGAAATACACAAGTACTGGTCATACACATTGCTGTAATACACACAAGTACTGGTCATACACATTGCTATAATACACACAAGCACTGGTCATACACATTGCTGTAATACACACAAGTACTGGTCATACACATTGCTGTAATACACACAAGCACTGGTCATACACATTGCTGTAATACACACAAGTACTGGTCATACACATTGCTGTAATACACACAAGTACTGGTCATACACATTGCTGTTATATACATATTAACAAGATGCTTCTCAATCACTTACTGGCTGAAGAACTCATCATCATCAGGGATGAAGATTGGCATACAGTCAGGGTGTAGCTCCCGGGCCTCCCTCTTCTGTCCTTTAGAGCAGCAGGTGATGTCTGACTTGTCCTTACCTGGTAATCAAGGTTATTAACTGTTATTGCTTGGTAAATTTAAGTGTCATTAATGACTGGTAATCAAGATCATGTTGCATTAATAGTAATCAAGATCATGAGTTATTAATACATATTAATCACGGTCATGAGCTATAAATATCTGGTAATAAGAACATAAGAACTTAAGAAAGGAGGAACACTGCAGCAGGCCTGTTGGCCCATACTAGGCATGTCCTTCACAATCCATCCCACTAACAGAGCTACCCAAGAAATAAGCTTTGATAATTCTATTTACTTATGTACAATTCCCACTCAAATCCAACCCCTCTCACTCATGAATTTATCCAACCTAAATTTGAAACTACCCAAGGTCCTTGCTTCAATAATCCTACTAGGCAGACTGTTCCACTCATCAACTACCCTATTTCCAAACCAATACTTTCCTATATCCTTTCTAAATCTAAACTTATCTAATTTAAATCCATTATTGCGGGTTCTCTCTTGGAGAGATACCCTCAAGACCTTATTTATATCCCCTTTGTTAATACCCATTTTCCACTTGTATACCTCGATCATGTCTCCCCTCATTCTTCGTCTTACAAGTGAATGTAATTTAAGGGTCTTCAATCTTTCTTCATACGGAAGATTTCTAATGCTATGTGAAGTGTTAATATCTGGTATTCAAGGCCATGAGCTATTAATATCTGGTAATCAAGGTCGTGAAGTGTTAATATTTTGTAATCAAGGTTATGAGCTCTTAATATCTGGTAATCAAGGTCATGAGCTGTTAATATTGGTAATCAGGTCATGAGCTATTTGTAAATGAATGGTTCAGAGAACCGACAAGTTATAAATTATACACATATGCAACACTTGGGTATCTTTACTGAGGAAACGTTTCGCCACACAGTGGCTTCATCAGTCCAATATAAAGTAGAAAGGTATAAGGAGAGGAGGAGTTTGAGGTAATCAGTCCCTCGGCCTGGAGTCGATGTGTTCAGTCCATCAATCTTGTTAGAAGTGCAGCACAAGGCCGTAGAGGTGGCTTATATACTGTAGTCAGGTGAGGTGAAGCAGGAGGAGGCGGGGTCATAGTGGTACCATCCACTAGTCGAAGTAGGTCTTCGTCCAAAGGTTGGACAAGTGTTGAAGAATTCGTTTGTATCAAGATACCAAGATGTTGCTGTGTCAGACAGGATGTAGATGAATGGTTCAGAGAACCGACAAGTTATAAATTAGACACATATGCAACACTTGGGTATCTTTATTGAGGAAACGTTTCGCCACACAGTGGCGAAACGAAGACCTACTTCGACTAGTGGATGATACCACTATGACCCCGCCTCTTTCTGCTTCACCTCACCTGACTACAGTATATAAGCCACATCTACGGCCTTGTGCTCACTCTAAGATGATGGACTGAACACATCGACTCAGCCGAGGCCTGATTACCTCAAACTCCTCCTCTCCTTACAACTTTCTACTTTGTATTGGACTGATGAAGCCACTGTGTGGCGAAACGTTTCCTCAATAAAGATACCCAAGTGTTGCATATGTGTCTAATTTATAACATGAGCTATTTAAATGTTGCAATCAAGGTCATTAGCTATTAATATATGATAATCAAGGTCACGAGCTATTATATCTGGTAATCAAGGACATGAACTATTAAGATCTGGCAGACAAGATCAAGCCCCAGTAATGATGCCACATATGCATACGACACAAAGCATTTTCCTTTATGGGTAGGAATCTCTGATGCTGGTGAAGAGCTCTTGATTCAAGGAAATGGAGCAACTCTTTCCCTCTGCTGAACCACCCAAATGACCTCAGTAATTATATCCTTCCATTCCTCGGCCTTGATGAAGGTGATGAGCTCTTGATCCACGGAATTTAAGAGGCCAGGGCAATAAAATGCAACAGAGAAAAACTCTAGGCCTAATCTTAGCGTCATATAATATTTCTTGCAAACAGCTACAGCATTATGATTGTAAACAAACCAGGGTACGGGTGGGGATTGAACTCGCGGCGAGTGAGTCGTAAAGCTCCAGGCCACATACTTGCCGCTTGTTTAATCCTGTACCGCTGTTTACTAAAACAATAAACCTATTGGGCAAATTTCCTGCCATTTCGATGCCCATTGATAAATATTTAAATATTCAAAGAGAAAAAATATATCAAGAATAAGCATCCAAAAATAAGAATTGTTGAAAATTTGTACAAATTCTTAATGGTCAGTTCGAGAGCTGTTCATTGTCTACGTTGATTTGTAATTAACCGTTGAAAGTAGCGACGTATCTGATACATTATCAACAGTAGGAGAGCGTAGGCATGATGCACTAACCCTGAGTCTCGTAGTAACGTACCACCTACATCTAGAACACCTCGTAGCAACAACCCCCCCTACACCTAGAACACCTCTTAGTAACGTATCACCTACATCTAGAACACCTTGTTGCAACACACACCTACATCTAGAACACCTCGTAGAAACACACACCTACATCTAGAACACCTCGTAGCAACACACCACTTACATCTAGAACACCTCGTAGCAACACACCACTTACATCTAGAACACCTCGCAGCAACGTACCACCTACATCTAGAACACCTCGTAGCAACACACCACCTACATCTAGAACACCTCGTAGAAACACACACCTACATCTAGAACACCTCGTAGCAACACACCACTTACATCTAGAACACCTCGCAGCAACGTACCACCTACATCTAGAACACCTCGTAGCAACACACCACTACATCTAGAACACCTCGTAGCAACACACCACCTACATCTAGAACACCTCGTAGCAACACACCACCTACATCTGGAACACCTTGTTGCAACACACACCTACATCTAGAACACCTCGTAGCAACACACACCTACATCTAGAACACCTCGTAGCAACACACACCTACATCTAGAACACCCCGTAGCAACACACCACTACATCTAGAACACCTCGTAGCAACACACACCTACATCTAGAACACCTTGTAGCAACACACACCTACATCTAGAACACCTTGTTGCAACACACACTACATCTAGAACACCTCGTAGCAACACCACCTACATCTAGAACACCTCGTAGCAACGTACCACCTACATCTAGAACACCTTGTGCAACACACACCTACATCTGGAACACCTTGTTGCAACACACACCTACATCTGGAACACCTCGTGCAACACACCACCTACATCTGGAACACCTCGTTGCAACACACACCTACATCTAGAACACCCCGTAGCAACACACACCTACATCTAGAACACCTCGTAGCAACACACACCTACATCTAGAACACCTCGTAGCAACACACACCTACATCTAGAACACCTCGTAGCAACACACACCTACATCTAGAACACCTCGTAGCAACACACACCTACATCTAGAACACCTCGTAGCAACCACACCTACATCTAGAACACCTCGTAGCAACACACACCTTCATCTAGAACACCTCGTAGCAACACACACTTACATCTAGAACACCTCGTAGCAACACACACCTACATCTAGAACACCTTGTTGCAACACACACCTACATCTAGAACACCTCGTAGCAACACACCACTCACATCTAGAACACCTCGTAGCAACGTACCACCTACATCTAGAACACCTCGTAGCAACACACCACCTACATCTGGAACACCTTGTTGCAACACACACCTACATCTAGAACACCTCGTAGCAACACACCACCTACATCTGGAACACCTCGTTGCAACACACCACCTACATCTAGAACACCTCGTAGCAACACACACCTACATCTAGAACACCTCGTAGCAACACACACCTACATCTAGAACACCTCGTAGCAACACACACCTACATCTAGAACACCTCGTAGCAACACACACCTACATCTAGAACACCTCGTAGCAACACACACCTACATCTAGAACACCTCGTAGCAACACACACCTACATCTAGAACACCTCGTAGCAACACACACCTTCATCTAGAACACCTCGTAGCAACACACACCTTCATCTAGAACACCTCCAAAAAATATTCTCAAACAAAATATATTTAAATGTTTTACAACAGGAATCATACCAGTAGACTTTATTAAATGCTCTCTTCCGTCCTCACGGAAGTGACGTCACCACCAATGAAAGCTGGACTTTAAAGTTGCACAAACTTGGATATAAAAAAAAATGTAGTAAACACTGTGAACTTCATTCTTCATTCACAAATTTTACTTAAAATCGCTGTATGACCCTTGTGGTTTAGCGCTTCTTTTGATTATAATAATTTACTTAAAATATTTCACACATTGTTACATAAAATTTTCATTATATACTTTTTTGTTCGTTCTATGAATGTGGTCCTTTATGATTGTCCTTCATTCCGGAGGGTACGTGTACTTGGTGGGGGCTTAGCGCTTCCCCATTAATATTAACGTGAGCAGTGGTATGACCCATGCAGCATGGACTTACCCTTGGTGATGGGTGTGTGGGTCACGTCGTGGTCCAGGAACTGTCCCCACTGCATGATGAGGATGGTGAAGTTGTCGTAGTGGCGGTCCCGGTCTATGATCACTTTGAAGGAGATGGACCTGGGAGACGGGAGGGAAGAGCCGGACTTGGACAGTCCTCGTGCTGAGTTCACACCTGAGGAAGCAGGTGGTTGAGTGAATGTAGGAGATGGCAGGTGAGTGAGTGAAACATCTGAGGTGGCAGGTGAGTGAGTGAAACATCTGAGGTGGCAGGTGAGTGAGTGAAACATCTGAGGTGGCAGGTGAGTGAGTGAAACATCTGAGGTGGCAGGTGAGTGAGTGAAACATCTGAGGTGGCAGGTGAGTGAGTGAAACATCTGAGGTGGCAGGTGAGTGAGTAAAACATCTGAGGTGGCAGGTGAGTGAGTGAAACATCTGAGGTGGCAGGTGAGTGAGTGAAACATCTGAGGTGGCAGGTGACTGAGTGAAACATCTGAGGTGGCAGGTGACTGAGTGAAACATCTGAGGTGGCAGGTGAGTGAGTGAAACATCTGAGGTGGCAGGTGAGTGAGTGAAACACAAAGCCACTGATGGTTATAAAACTCATATACACTTTTTTTACAAATTAATCTTCGACAACCAAGACAACTGCACAACACTGTAAGTCATCAACACTGCATGTCATCAACACTGCATGTCATCAACACTGCATGTCATCAACACTGCATGTCATCAACACTGCATGTCATCAACACTGCATGTCATCAACACTGCATTCATCAACACTGCATGTCATCAACACTCATGTCATCAACACTACATGTCATCAACACTGCAGTCATCAACACTGCAAGTCATCAACACTGCATGTCATCAACACTGCATGTCATCAACACTACATGTCATCAACACTGCATGTCATCAACACTGCATGTCATCAACACTGCATGTCATCAACACTGCATGTCATCAACACTGCATGTCATCAACACTGCATGTCATCAACACTCATGTCATCAACACTCATGTCATCAACACTGCATGTCATCAACACTGCATGTCATCAACACTGCATGTCATCAACACTGCATGTCATCAACACTGCATGTCATCAACACTGCATGTCATCAACACTGCATGTCATCAACACTGCATGTCATCAACACTGCATGTCATCAACACTGCATGTCATCAACGGAGAAATGTTCCGCCTGCAGATGCAGGCATCTTCAGAAGATAGAAGAATGAATTACAATCCTTGAGACAGAAGAGAAGAAGAGAGCTGATTTCCTCTATTCTGTTTATTTCAATATACAATACACTACTGTATAAACATTTAAACATACCTTCAAAGGTACCTCAGACTTTCCAGGCATCGTATAGCCCCTATGGGCTTTAAGCTCCCCCATGAGTATAAGTGAAATATTTAGGTATCAGTGTAAGAAGATATCTGGAGTATACCTAGAGGGTGTTTTGGGGGGCATCGCCCTCGCGGCCCAGTCCATGACCAGGCTATAATGTTTCCAATATTTTTCGTTTCTTCGTTTCGCCATGTAAAGTTTGCTAGCAGTAACTGGCTTATACAGGCACTACTTTTACATTTTAAAGACCAAAATATTATATTGTATTCAAAATTTTACGCTTTATAATATACAGGGTAAGAACTGTTAGAGAGAGACGCTCCCTATACAGGCGAAGGTGAAGAAACACACAGCTGCTGAGAGGGGCCAATATATCTGAAATATGAAGGGAGGCACTGGTCAGAGAAAGATAAAATATCGAACTTATGCTTAAGGAATCTTACAGGAGACATGAATCTCAGGAAGAACTAAAAGCCATAAAGGAAATTGAAAACAAATTACTTCTGTTATGCCAAATCTAAGGGTAAAACAACATCCAGTATAGGGCCTCTGCTTAGGCGAGATGGGACATACACAGATGACAGCAAAGAAATGAGTGAGATACTAAAGTTCCAATACGATTCAGTGTTCAGCGAGCCGTTACCCAGACTAAGGGTCGACAATCTAAATTAATTCTTTTTAACCGAGACCCAAAATCTGGTCATCTCAAAAATCTCTGATATTATCCTAACACCAGAAGACTTTGAAATGACAATAAATGACATACCCATGCACTCTGTCCCAGGCCCAGACTCATGGAACTCCGTGTTCATCAAGAACTGTAAATAGCCTCTGTCACGTGCCTTCAGCATTCTATGGAGAGGGAGCATGGACACAGGGGTCATCTCACACTCACTAAAAACAACAGACATAGTCCCACTCTACAAAGGTGGGAGTAAAGCAGTTGCAAAGAACTACAGACCGATAACACTAACATCCCATATCATTAAAATCTTTGAAATGGTTCTAAGAAGCAAGATTGCCTACTACCTCTATATTCATCAATTACACAACCCAGGGCAGCACGGTTTTAGAGCAAGTCGCTCCTGCCTGTCCCAGCTACTAGACCACTATGGCAAGGCCCTAGATGCTATAGAGGAAAAACAAAATGCAGATGTAGTTTACACAGTATTTTCAACCATGGTGTAATAGCGCACAAAATGCGTGACAAAGGAATAACAGGAAAAGTTGGTGAATGGATCTATAACTTTCTAACAAATAGAACACAAAGAGTAATATTAAACAAAGTAAAGACTGAGGCGGCTAGGGTGAAAAGCTCTGTTCCACAAGGCACAGTACTCGCTCCCATTCTATTCCTCATCCTCATATCTGACTTCGACAGAGATGTAAACTATAGCTCTGTGTCTTCTTTTGCGGATGACACCCGAATTGCCATGACAGGCATCGAAGGCACCGCAAGACTCATATCGGACATCAACCAAATCTTCAAATGCGCCACTCAAAACAACATGAAGTTCAATGAAGAGAAATTTCAACTACTTAGATAAGGAAAACTTGAGGGAATTAAAATTTTATGAGGGTATACAACAAATTCTAACCATACAATAGAGCGAAAAAGTAATGTGAAGGACCTGGGAGTGATAATGTCAGAGGATCTCACCTTCAAAGACCACAAGAATGTATCTACTGTATCTTCTAGAAAAATGATATGATGGATAATGAGAACCTTCAAAACTAGGAACGCCAAGCCCATGATGATTCTCTTCAAATCGCTTGTTCTCTCTAGGCTGGAATACTGCTGTACACTAACTACCCCCTTCAAGACAGGCGAAATTGCTGACCTGGAGAATGTACAGAGAACTTTCACGACACACATAGGTACGATAAAGTACCTAAATTACTGGGAACGGCTGAAGTCCCTTGATTTGCATTCCTTGGAACGCAGGAGAAAAAGATACATGATAATATACACTTGGAAAATTCTAGAGGGATTGGTACCAAACTTGCACATGAAAATTACTTCCTATGAAAGCAAAAGACTCGGCAGGAGATACAACATTTCCCCAATAAAATGTAGGGGCGCCACAAGTACACTTAGAGACAACACAATAAGTGTCAGGGGCCCAAGACTGTTCACCTGCCTCCCAGCATACATAAGGAATATTACCAATAGAACCATGGCTGCTTCAAGAACTCACTGGACAGGCACCTAAAGTCAGTACCTGACCAACCGGGCTGTGGTTTGTACGTCAGTTTGCGTGCGGCCAGCGGTTACAGCCTTGTTTCTCCAGGTAAACTCCAAGTATGGGTTGCGATGCATAGCAGCTGCTAATACCTAGGTACCTCTGTACTGCAGCAGGTGTAAGGAAACTTGTTCAACAATAACAGTTGTGCTAGGATCGATCACCGGTCCGTCAGTTGTGAGCCGGGGACGCTACCACTTGAGACATGCGCCACCTGAAAATGTCTCATTATGTCAGTTTCAAACTATTAACATTGGTGGTCCAACGCATATGATGGTTTTGGAATTTTAGCTAGTTTTTGTAGGCTCTAATTTTCCAATTTTGTCATTAAGAAGCACCAAGAAGCACCAAGAAGCACCAAGAAGCACCAAGAAGCACCAAGAAGCACCAAGAAGCACCAAGAAGCACCAAGAAGCACCAAGAAGCACCAAGAAGCACCAAGAAGCACCAAGAAGCACCAAGAAGCACCAAGAAGCACCAAGAAGCACCAAGAAGCACCAAGAAGCACCAAGAAGCACCAAGAAGCACCAAGAAGCACCAAGAAGCACCAAGAAGCACCAAGAAGCACCAAGAAGCACCAAGAAGCACCAAGAAGCACCAAGAAGCACCAAGAAGCACCAAGAAGCACCAAGAAGCACCAAGAAGCACCAAGAAGCACCAAGAAGCACCAAGAAGCTCCAAGAAGCACCAAGAAGCTCCAAGAAGCACCAAGAAGCACCAAGAAGCACCAAGAAGCTCCAAGAAGCACCAAGAAGCACCAAGAAGCACCAAGAAGCACCAAGAAGCACCAAGAAGCACCAAGAAGCACCAAGAAGAACACCAAGAAGCACCAAGAAGCACCAAGAGCACCAAGAAGCCCAAGAAGCACCAAGAAGCTCCAAGAAGCACCAAGAAGCCCAAGAAGCTCCAAGAAGCACCAAGAAGCACCAAGAAGCACCAAGAAGCACCAAGAAGCACCAAGAAGCACCAAGAAGCCCAAGAAGCCCAAGAAGCTCCAAGAAGCACCAAGAAGCACCAAGAAGCACCAAGAAGCACCAAGAAGCACCAAGAAGCACCAAGAAGCTCCAAGAAGCACCAAGAAGCACCAAGAAGCACCAAGAAGCACCAAGAAGCACCAAGAAGCACCAAGAAGCACCAAGAAGCACCAAGAAGCACCAAGAAGCACCAAGAAGCACCAAGAAGCACCAAGAAGCTCCAAGAAGCACCAAGAAGCACCAAGAAGCACCAAGAAGCACCAAGAAGCACCAAGAAGCTCCAAGAAGCACCAAGAAGCACCAAGAAGCTCCAAGAAGCACCAAGAAGCACCAAGAAGCTGATGTTTGTAACTGAAAATTAAACAATTTTAAACTATTTTGTTTCTAAGCCACATATTTTTTCACACAATTCTCACCCGTTTAGGAGACAAAAGGTTTTTGATCCACCTAAAATAAATTAGAAAATATTGAACTTTATTCAAACATTTAACTGTATTCGTGTAGTGTTGTGCTGATCCCATGGTAATGCATCAACAATACCCAGGTGTTTGAGGGTTGCTACGGGTACTAGGCATCATTAGTGGAGTTATAACTCATGGGAAGTTGGATTTAATAATCTCTAAATCCTAGACCTCTTGAGGAGGTAGAGCAATAGTTCCTAGGTGTGTTGAGGAAGCTATGCCTTTGCTACTATGTCTACTGTGAGCTTTGAGGTACAAATCACGGAACGGGTGAGGCTTGAACCCAAGTCAAGGAAGTCCTAAAAGAAGCCAGTGCGTTAACCACTCGACCAACTGGTTCTAATAAGATTCATCCAACTTAATACATTTTGAGGTTCAACTACAAATCCTCGGCGTACGAAGGCCTTGGGTCTGGTCTCGCTCAGAGATCAAAGCAAGTCTCGTTTATACTAAATTACCACAAACACGTCAAGAAGACAGGCGTGGTGCGCACCATCTGTGTAATCAGGCGGGAGGATGCGCTGGAAGGCGGTGCCTGCGCGTCCCCAGTCCTTGTTCTTGCGGTTGTTGCACGACCCATCCATGGTCCTGTACTTCGTTCTGGGACACAGTGGCTCCTTGGGACACGTGTTGGCAATAATTGTGTTCTGAAGACCAAACCTCGGCAGACCGAACCCACCTTGCTCCTTGCTTAAGTTGAATCTACAAGAGTCGAAACAGACTAATTTCAAGACACAGATAAACCGAAACGTATGGAGACGTTTTTGTTCGATTGGACTTTATATTTTTCATTGACTCATTTGTAACTAATGTTATTGCATAGATTTGTACCCTTGAAGAGGGGTGCCTTGACGTCAGTGAAGGGGTCTTGATCTAAGGACGTGAAATTATCGTATTTTCCGGCGTGTAAGGCGAGCTTTTTCCCACAAAATGTCTTGGAAAATCAGCCTTCGCCTTATATGCTCAAGGTCGGAGTCAAGGGTTGGCTTTGTGTCACGCTTTAGCAGTTGTTTACTAACATTACGTTACAACTGCTTGCAAACATCGTCTTACATGTCTTATATGCTCGTGCGTCTTATATGCCGGAAAATACGGTACTCTCCCTTTCCTAAGAAATACCTAGTTTACTTCCCATTCGCCAATACCTGTATAACCCACACAGGTTTATTGTTTCCCACTTGAAGATTACTTTGCCATCCCCAAGTGCTCTATGACCCCCATTGGTTTAAGACTTCCCCACTATGATAACAATGATGTCTGAGACTCTACTCACTCATTAACGAGGTTCAGTGTGGCTGCCACGTTCTTGGAGGCATCCTTGGCTTTCTTGATAATCTTATCAGTGGTCTGGAAGAGCTGGGCGTGAAAGAAGACCGGAGTGCCCTTCTCAGCCACCACCTGGTTCTTAAGCTGAACAAACCACACAACATATTATTGTCTGCTCTTCAACTGAACACCATGAACAATGTCAAAGAGAACATACACAAAATAATATTGTGTGTTCTGCAGCTAAACACACACAGGATAATATTCCTTGTTTGTTCAACGAATATACGAAGGACAATATTATCTGTTCAACTGCACACGCGCACACACACGCACACACACACACACACACACACACACACACACACACACACACAAACACACACACACACACACACACACAATTAGCCCCAAAGCTGAGGGATTTGTTTATGAGGAGGAACTAAAGAAACTGGACCTGATATCACTGCAAGAAAGAATCATTAAAGAAAACATGATTACAACATACAAGCTACTCTGAAGCTTTGGTAGAGCAGATAGGAACAGACTTTTTGAAATGAGAGGTATAAGGACAAGGTGTCATAGATGGAACCTAAAGACACAGAGGCCTACGAGGCCCAGATAATTCACTGCCCATTTCTCAGGCACTGAATGGTCCCCACGGATTTAGTGTTTCTTGGTCTATCACAGACAGGATCACTACGTAATAGTATATCGTCAGAGGGTTATATATTGTAAATAAGATGTAGGTTCAAGCTGGGGTAAATCAGCGGATGCTTGACCCGTAATACGTCCATCCAATTTAGCCTGAAAAAAATAAAAACAAGTAATAGCGGAAATAATTTACAAAAACATGAAATTTCCCACTTGTTCTGCTGATACCTTTAGAAATAAAGATGAAAAGTTCCTCTCTGGCTGCAGCTGCCATCATTTTCCCGCAATAAATCCCAATGAGTGGGAGATTTTTTTTACGTGTTGTTCCTGGTTGTTTACAAAGCGGTGCACTGACGATAAATGTTGATATCGTGAGAATAATTTAAAAAAAAAAAAAATTCTGGACATGATTGTGTCTATAGATGGTTCTTATATATGTTTTAGTTTTTCTTACGCCAAACCGGATATGGAATGTGCTAGTTGGAGCATATTGAAATATGTTTGCTACTTGTCCACAGTTTTCTGTTAATATCTCACTAATGACAAGATCTTCAGTAAAAAGGCTCAGAAACGAAGCTATACAGCGGAAAATTATCTATTTGGGAAAGTGTGAATCTTATTTTTAATATGTACTAGTTTTTAGTTCATGCGTATATATTTTGGCTCATTTGACAACTCCCAAGAGATAGTCAATGGCGAGAATTTTTTTTCCGAGTGATTTCCCATGCAGTAGGAATAATAATTCACTCAGTTATTGTTTATGACGTTACGATTAAAGACTAGTATTGACCTCGTCATGTGTCATACTAAGGTCATCTGTGAGATCCTCAACTGAATCAGAATTTAGGCAACTCTGACAGTGGCAGTTTTACAACATTGAAAAACAGCTTTTACACAACCACACTATTTTCGCCAGTCTAACTGTTGCCACATGAAATAACTTTCAATATTTTTAGTGGATCTGGCACCTCTGTTGTATAGGCAGGTGCCAGAATGATCATGTATTTTCCAGCCCCTCAACTGAGGTTGTATTTGCCGTCGCCTCGTCTCAACTTGGTAATAATATGCAGTAAATATGTCTAGGCCGCTGACGATGTCTGGTAAGACTTTATAAGAACACAACATAATCTGAGTGGCTGATCCGTTAAAAATACAAATATAATAATAATAATAATAATAATAATAATAATAATAATAATAATAATAATAATAATAATAATAATAATAATAATAATAATAATAATAATATCTTTATTTACTACAAGTACACGAACAAGGTATACAGTCCTAGCTTACATCAATGACATACTACTCTATTAAAAGCCCCTTGTTATGCTGTGCATTTCGGGAAAATTAGGTCAGTGTCCCAGGATGCGACCCACACCAGTCGACTAACACCCAGGTACCCATTTTACTGATAGGTGAACATAGACAACAGGTGTAAAGAAACACGCCCAATGTTTCTACCCTGGCTGTGAATCGAACCCAGACCCTCGCAGAGTGAAGCGAGAGCTTTAGCCACCAGGCCACCAGAGCCCTGTAAAGATTGATATTTGTTGCACAGTTTGCCTTATACAGATCGAGGATGAAGCTGCAACTTCAAAATAAGCTGGTTAAGGACTGTTGAATATCAACACTATATCTTGGAAATGATCATCTCTGTGGAGGTGACTGACCGCTTTCATTTTTGCAAGTCCATAAAAGGAGGATGTGGTGACGCAGCCACTGATTGCATGAACAAGCAATATTGACTCTATGATATTATTTTAAATTGTGAAACACCGTAGGTTTCAGGAACTGTACACTCGTTCTTTGAGGTTCCATTTTGCTTCTTTCAAGAATGTAATATATATCTTCAGGGATGACAGCATCAAGCAGAGTCTGAAGCTTCATCTCCTATCCAGCTACGACAACTGACTCGTGTTCATTACATTTATTGATTACACTCTGATCATTTAGCCCGTCTGTATCAACAGGTTAGGCAAGTGAAGAATTTCCTGGGATCTTAGTACAGGAAATTCTTATCATGCCTAAACTTTAGGCATGACCTACTTCCACATTTGAATTTGTCAAATGTGACACCACCTACGACAGCTGCACCTCACCTGCCTACAGTATACAAGCTACTTCTTCGCACATATGTTGTATTCTTGTCAAGATTGATGGACTGATTACATCGACTCAAGGCTGAGGGAATGATTACTTCAAACTCCTCCTGTTCTTCACCAATCTCCTTTGTATGGACTGATGAAGCCACTGTATGGCGAAACGTTTCCACATCCAAGATACCCAAGTGTTGCTCATGTGTCTAATTTATCAATTAGGTGAAAGTAGCAAAAACGTTTGAAAATGTGTCTTACTGTGACCAAGGTGATGGCTCAAGTTACCTCCATCACTGACATACTTGGCCCCTGATAACTCGTTGTTTAATAGTGTTGAACATCTGATACAAAGATGACTTCTTTGTCTTTCCCATCCAATATGGTGGGTAAGACTCAACTCTTGTCTGAAACATATTTTCAGGTCTTCCGGTAGTTTACAGTGCAAATTATTCGCTGAAATAAGTGACTGGTCTCAAGTTGTATAAAGTTATTTGCAACTTTAACACAGGATGGATAATGAGAACCTTCAAAACTAGGGACGCCAAGCCCATGATGATTCTCTTCAAATCGCTTGTTCTCTCTAGGCTGGAATACTGCTGTACACTAACTGCCCCCTTCAGAGCTGGCGACATTGCTGACCTGGAGAATGTACAAAGAACTTTCACAGCACACATAAGTTAGATATAGCACCTAAATTACTGGGAACGGTTGAAGGGCCTTGATCTATATTCCCTGGAACGCAGGCGAGAAAGATACATGATAATATACACTTTGAAAATCCTAGAGGGATTAGTACTAAACTTTCACACGAAAATCACTCCCTATGAAAGCAAAAGACTCGGCAGGAGATTCATCATTCCCCCGATGAAAAGCAGGAGCGCCACGAGTACACTGAGAGACAACACAATAAGTGTCCGGGGCCCAAGACTGTTCAACTGCCTCCCAGCATACATAAGGGGGATTACCAATAGACATCTGGCTATCTTCAAGAAGGCACTGGACAGGCACCTAAAGTCAGTACCTGACCAGCCGGGTTGTGGCTTGCACGTCAGTTTATGTGCGGCCAGCAGTAACAGCCTGGTTGATCAGACCTTGATCCACCTCGAGGCCTGGTCTCAGACTGAACCGCGGGGTCGTTGACCCAGGAAACCCTCTCCAGGTAAACTCCAGGTGTTTGCAGTGCTTTTATGTAAGTTCACCAATTGTGTCTATTTTTCATAGATTCATCCAGCAGCATCCTGACAAAATTTGTCGTATTGTAACAATTTGCATTTTTTTTTTCAGGCGCAACCACACGAGTTGACTGACACGAGATCTGTCTTGATGAATGAGCAGTGATTTTTGAAACCATAGAACAAACTTCTCTCTCATACTGTGATAACCTCGAATCTTGAACTTTAAGTTCAGTTTGTTGAAAGTTGTTGCTGGTCAGAACTCTGCACAGCTCTTTGATATACCTTTGATGAGTTCCAAGAGTTTTTCTACTCTTAGAGCCCGGCCATGGGCCAGGCTCGTCTGGTGCTTGCCTGGTCAACCAAGCTGTTGCTGCTGGTGGTCCGCAGCCCCCACATATCCACCACAGCCTGGTTGATCTGGCACACACTCTCGCATACTTAGTGAAACCTGTCTGGGTGTCATGTGGGACCAGTATCTTTCTGACGTAAATCTCACTGTTATTTTAAGATGAAGAGAATCCATATGTTGGAGTTACAACTGGCAATAACAGTCTGGTTGATCAGGCCCTGATCCACCGGGAGGCCAGGTCAAGGACTGGGCTGTGGGGGCGTTGACCTCCACAACAGCCTCGAGGTAGACAGATACACAACATATCTACCTGTATAGAAAAATGGGTATCAAAGTTCTTATCCAATTTAGATAAAGATTCCCACTTCCATTGCGCTCTGTCTCAGTGAAATCCAGTTCTACAGTTACAAGATACCAATACCCTAATTGAGGTGTCTCAGGGCTTAGCTGGAAGTTCAAAACGCAGATGTGTCACAGGGATGTCAGGAAATACTTCTTTACCCTTACAGTAAGTGAAACGTCTTTGACAGTGAAGTGGTACAGACAGGATCCATACATAGTTTTAAGAATATGTATGATATGGCTCACGCAGCCAGGAGACTTGACAACTCCAACAACAATTACGTAAGTACAATTAGGCGAGATGTTTCTCCACTTTGCCGTAAACACGTCATGTGAGGAGTAAACTTCATAAGTTGCTTCTTAATAACATTATTGTTTTCCATTGAATTGAATGTTGGAGGAAACTCATTAAAACTCATGAGAATTTGTCACACGTGTTGTTAATCAGGTCATCAACAGCAATGTCATGGAAGAGTAACTCTGCCTGAGCACAGTATGTTGACATATGTACTGGGATAGCAGTTCACAGTATGTTGACAGATGTACTGGGATAGCAGTTCACAGAATGTTGACAGATGTACTGGGATAGCAATTCACAGTATGTCGACAGATGTACTAGGATAGCAGTTCACAGTATGTCGACAGATGTACAGGGATAGCAGTTCACAGTATGTCGACAGATGTACTGGGATAGCAGTTCACAGTATGTTGACAGATGTACTGGGATAGCAGTTAACAGTATGTCGACAGATGTACAGGGATAGCAGTTCACAGTATGTCGACAGATGTACTGGGATAGCAGTTCACAGTATGTTGACAGATGTACTGTTATAGCAGTTCACAGTATGTTGACAGATGTACTGGGATAGCAGTTCACAGTATGTTGACAGATGTACTGTTATAGCAGTTCACAGTATGTTGACAGATGTACTGGGAT